>JARHVA010000179.1:0-130000 GCA_037957365.1 Torreya grandis
AACACTCCCTCTTATTGCTAAGTGGGGATAAATGTCATACTCACCTTATAAAGGAATTATACTATGTACACAACTCAAGGATTTAAAAAACCTTCATCGTGTCAAACAAAACCTTTTAAAACAAAAGGAATTATAATGCATAAAATACACAAAATTAAGTTTAGGTTAGCATCATAATGATACTACATCTCATATTTTCTTAGTAATAATCACTAAGCATATTTTGAAACTTTTATAGCATAAGGACATTAATTACAAATTATGACTTTAATGTATTGGAGTACAAAAGTAAAACTTCCACATGAATTTTAATCAAATCACATAACTTATACATGAATTTTATAATGATTTACATCAAAAAAAAGTAAATATAAATATAATAAACACATGGCCATTAGGAAGTGGCATTTTCAAGCACACTCCCCCCTCAATAGCAACTCTGAAAGACCTAGTATTACATGAAACCAATAAAAGATGGTAGCACCAAGTGGTTTTATGAATATATTATTCCACTTGTTTATCTGTAAGATATAGATATAGATAAATATCACCATTGAGGAGTTTCTATTAGATAAAATGCACATGAACTTAAATATGTTTAGTTATTTGGTTTTGTACTAGATTTTTCACTAGAGCTATATAACTTTGGTTATAAAAATGAAGGATGGTACTATGAGAAACATATAGATGAATTTATCTCATAGCCTTCATATCCACATGGATTCTTTGATATATTCCATATCACTTATGTACTCTACTTTAGTATAAGAGATAAAGATAGTAGGTTATGTGATGCTAAGAATTTGATGATGGAGGGGGATGTTAGATCAAGTGTTAGTCTCTATTAAACCAAATGAAATTAAAAAACACACTAAAAATCATAAGACCTACATGCCTATATCATAGGGGGAACTTGGTCAACAAACAAAAAAATGACAAATCTCAACTAAAATATAAAGAAACTTATAAATTTTCTTTAGCTTCCTTGAATTCTCTAAATGATGTGTTCATGATCTTGCTCAGATTCTTCTCAAGATTTTTTTAGCATTGGGGTTCGGCTATCTCCATCTCCTCTTGGCACCATGATTGGATTGGGATTTTGGCTTGATGTTTCTTGATAATGGCTTGGATTGGTTCAAATTTAGCATTATAACATTATTCATTTTCTTGATGAATCAAATTTTACATTATAACTTTACTATGTTCCAAGCTCTCCAAAAGAAAATATCTAGGATTGCTTTTATAGGCTTTTGAAATCAACTTGGAATGAGTTAAATCCTAACCTATGTTTTCTTAGTTAATCCCAATAGGGTTAAAAGGTGTCCAAACCTCATAATTAGCATGGAATAGGAGTGCTTTGAGAAATTTTGGATTTTGGACAACTCACAAAAGCTAATGATGAAAAACTATGATATTCTTTGATTTTGAATTTACATTTATGATAATTACTTTAATTTTTCATGGATGAATTTAATTGAGATTTGGTTAGGATTTTAACGTTAATTAATCTCTTTTAAAATTTTGAATATTTTTTCAAGATTTTATTTAATTGATTTAGGCATTTGCTCTTTTTAATTTATTTATGGGCCAAGTTTATTTAGTTACATGTTAAGAAACCAAATTCAAGAAATTTAGAAATTCTTAGGCTAGATATTCAATGATTGGTAATAATTGGTCTAAATTTAGGTTTAAATATATTGGTGGCCCATTTTATATGTTTAAAATTTACCCTTATTTGGGAAGAGGTTGGAATTTTTAAGCACAATAACATCTTTTCAAAGAATAAAATGGTCTTGTTGTGTTTATGAATTCAATGACAATGGATGAACCATAGGGTTACCCCCTTGAGGGATAATTTGGTAAAGGGGGTCAACAAATGGTCCCTTGAAATAATAAAATGAGTGGGGCCAAACAAATGAAAATGATGGGGTGATATCACAATGGTTTTCCCAAAAGTGATCAAAATCACTGAGAATGCAAGTGGGATGGTGTATAATGGTTTGCCCAAAGGCAGTTATAAGCATTATACTCCATAGTGGCAAACCTGGTATGATAACACAATGATTTTCCCAAAGTTATTTATAATCATTTATAATATGGAGCTACTTCAATTAGGATATATAAATAGGATAAAAACATGCCCCAACTAGGTAGAAGAAAGCAAATGGTTTGCCCAAAGGTGATTATAATAATTAATTCTCAAATTTGGGTATAACACAATGATATGCCCAAAGGCCATTATAATCATTGATAACGCAAGTGGGATAGTGTACAATGGTTTTCCCAAAGGTCATTATAAAATTTTACCCTAATTATGGAAAACATGATTGATGGTTGATGATTGAAAACATGATGATGACAACTTGATACAAAGGACAAAGATGAATTGGGATAACCTGATAGTAGGGAGATGATTCCTAATAAATAACAAAGATTTGAATTATTTCATTATTTAATTAATCTATTTATAATATGATTGTGATTTTTTTTTGGTGTCAGTGTTGAGGAGATATCGATGTTGCATTGATGGAGTAGACTTCTTGAAGCTGATTTTTGTTGTAACATGTGATGGTAGCCATCATGATAGAATACTATGAGGACTTGAATGAAATATGCATAAGGATTAAATCCCATGATCTAATAATCAAGGGAAAACAATCCACTAATCATGAAAACCATGATGATAATTTTGACATATGAATATAGATGGATTCAAGAATAAATGCACAAGGAATCACCTAATGAATGCAGATAGATTGAATCAAGGAAATAGTACTAAAATCAAATAAATAGGCACACAAACAAAACAAACAAACAATAGTTAGTTGAAATATTAGTATAAATAACATGACACAAATAAGATGATGAATATTTCCCCTATAAAATAGTGAAAACTTAACAAACAAACATGATGGGAGAATACAAGAATAGGAAGGGGGTAGTTGAGCTATCTCCATATGCACTAGGAAAGTGGATATTCCCTACATAGTTCCATGGATGATATATCCAATAAATATTTAGGTTAAATATAGTTATCCTAATAAATGAGATGAAAATATGATGGATGTGATAGAAGAATTGGAGTGAACTCAAAAAAATGGTGAGAGCATGGGATAATAGGCCAAATAGGATGGGGAAAATAAGTGACAAGTGATTTATTGTGACTTAATGAGCATTCCTAGAATCCTTAAGTCAAAGAAGTGGTCAATGTTTTTTTTTTATATAAATAGTTTTGTAAATGTTTTTGGAATTTTCTAAGTATCTCAACTCAATGGAGAATGAATAGATATGAAATGTTCCAAGCCCACAAAATAGAGAGAGCAATCAAATTTGAAATGCTCACAAAATAGTGAGAGTGTGGCAAAGGTGGGTTGATCTGACCTCAACATGAATTTATCACAACCCACATAGTCATTAAATGGCCTCAAGTCATATTAGCTCCACCTTATAGTGGAGGAATATAACTAGTGTAGTAGCCAATTCAAAAAAAAGGCATAGTTGGCATAGTGGCACATTATGACATGGGAATTTCTTTATGGTATGTTAAGACATAATAAATAAATGTTTCCCCTAGTTTTCCTATAGGTAGTTATAACTAGGATATAATTAATTAGATCAATGATACTAATTTGTCTATAGACAATTATAATTACTAGAAATACTAGTGAAACATTGAGTTGCCCTTATAGGTAGATATAATTAAGCTCATATAAACAAATATGATAAGAAGGGGAAAATAAATTAAGGATGCAACTATAAAAACTTCTATTATATTGCTCCAAAATACTACTTTTGTTTGTAATACTTGAAACAACTACTAAAACTGATCTAATTCTTTATGCTAAATGTGAAACCAATGGATGAACCAAGATCAAATGGCCTAGGATAGGATAGATCAAAACATGCTTTGGTTGATAAAATGAAATGGTATAATGGATAAGTGAAAGGAAAAATATTATAATATAAGGAAGAAAGTGAATAATATGGTACAAATCAAAATGGTCCTCATAGATAATACACCAAGTCACTTAAGCATATTATTGCTTGAGGTGTATAATGTTCATAGGCTCATCAAGTTCATCACCATCTGGTGTGGTGAGCTTGTATCTTCCTATGTCATAGTCTACAACAATGATCAAAGGACCAACCTAGTTGTGTCTAAACTCTCCTTTATGTTTCTTTTTAATGATGGTATTCTTTTAGTTTTCTTTGAGGATAAGATCACCAAGTTTGAATTGTCTATTTTTCATGTGCTGATTATAGTGGCCATAGAGCTGATTTTGATATGCTTGAATATTTTTCACTACACCTATGCATTTCTTATAAAGTAACTCCAACTCTTACAAGTGAGCTACTTTATATACTTCATCATCCAAGACATGCTTCAATGAGATTTATAATGAAGGTAACTCAATCTTAATGGGAAGAATGGATTTAGTGTCATAAAGAAGTGAGTATGGAGTGGCTTCTATGGGAGTGAGGTGATTGGTATAGTATGCCCAAAGGGAATAAAATATCTAAAGGTGCCAATCATGACCAATATCCTTGACAATATTTTTAAGTATTTTGATAATGGTTTTGTTTGATGCTTCATCCTAGACATTACTATGATGGTAATATGTTGTGATAAATTTTGTTTGATATTGTATTCATCACATAGATTTTTGACATCCTTGTTCTTTAATGATCCTCCATTATTAGATATAATTTTAGAAGGGATACTATAATGGTAGATGAGATGGTTGAATATGAATTTGGAAATTTTCTTTCTAATTATGTAAGTAATGGGTATAACTTCACCCTACTTAGGGAAATATTATATGATGGTAAGGATATGTTTATGGCCATTAAATGAAGTGGGGTTTATATTCCCAATGAGATAGAGGCCCTATGTAGCAAATGGCTATGGTGTCAACATTGGTTTCAAAGTCTTGGTTGGGGCATGAATCATATTAGCATGCCATTGACACTTATTGCATATTTTTACATATGTAATTGCATTTGCATCTATAGTTGGATAATAATAACTAGTATGTAAGAGATTTTTGGATAGGACTACCTTACTAGCGTGGGTTACACATACTCCATTAACTTCTCATAATGCTAGTATAGATTTTGTCGAAGGTAAAAAATGAAGAAGAGTTCTAGCAAAACTATGATAGTATAGGGTTGGTCTAAGTAATTTATAATATTGGGGATTATAGATGAAGTATTTGGTTTATTTTCAAGACAAGTCTGGTGGTAAAATATGGTCATGTAAATAGGCATATAGGTCTGAATACCAAGTAGAAATGGGACCAATAATATCACATATCATTGTAATGATTGATGATTCATGAGTTGGCACTAATAGATTTTCAACAGATAATTCATATTTTTTTGTTGTATCTATATTTTGAATCAAATATCCAATGGTATCTATGGCATATTTTATTTTGTTACTTGTCCTTGGTATATGTTAAAACTAGATGTCAATAATCTATTTCTTGACAGTGTTGACCATGGCCTTATATGGAGCCAAATTGTCATCTTTGGTTTGAAAGTGGTCTGTAATGTGGATGATGATTAACTTTGAATCTCCATAAACCTATAGATGATGTATATTACATTCTACTACTTGTCAAAGTCTTATGATGAGTGTTTCATATTTGTTCATGTTGTTGGTATAAGGAAAGCTGATTTTAAATGGCATAGGGATTATATCCCCCTATGGAGTGATAAACAAAAGGCCTATCCTTGATCCCTATGTTATAAATGATCCATAAAAATATAGATTCTAGTGATGATCCTCAAGAGGTGTGTCAATGATGGTCATAATGGATTCATTGGGAAATTGGAATATGAGTGGCTTTGTATCTACAAGGGGTGCTTCAAAAAGCTAATACGCAAGAACTTGCCCCTTGATGTCTTTTTGGTCCACATGTTTTATCTAAAACTTAATAAGAATCATGATCCATTTGGCCATATAGCCTTGTAAATCTATTTTAGATAGTAGATACTTGAGCAGATCTACTTTTGAAATGACCATGGTCTTATTGTTCACCATGTATTTTTATAGGTTTTGAGCTATGAAGACCATACCAAGACAATATTTTTTAATGGGCATATAATTATGTTCATATATAATTATTATATAAATTATATAGTACACTGCATGTTATTTTCCATTAACATCATGTTGAGTTAGAAGTGTTCCCAGGGATTGATCTATCATTGATAAGTATAGAAGGAATATCTTTCCCTGAATGGGAGGTAACAAAATTGGTGGATTTTTAAGATAGTCCTTTAGATATTGAGAATATTTTTGAAAATTGTCATCCCAAAGAAATGTTACCCCCTTTTTTAGTAGGTGTGTAAATGGGTGGCACTTATAAACCAATTGAGAAATGAAGCATCTAATGGATTGGATGTTACCCTAATAATTATAGAGTTGCTTTAGATTAGTCAATTGTGGTGTCTTTGTTATGGATCATACTTAAGTTGGATCAAATTTTATGCCCTTTCAAGACACAATGAAGCCTAGTAATTTACTTGATGTGATGGAAAAAACACAGTTCTTAGGGTTAAGTCTAAATTTGTACTCACATAGTCTTTCAAATATCCTTCTTAATGTTACTAGATGATCGACCCTAGTCTTTGATTTTCCCAGTATGTCATCAGCATGGTATTCAATAATTTCATGCATCATATCATGAAATATGACTATCATGTCTCTTTAATAGGTGGTCCCTATATTCTTATGACCAAATGGCATAACCTAATATAGAATGTTCCCCATGGAGTAGTGAATGTTATTTTGTGTTGATCTTCTAGTGCAATTATAATCTAATTGTAGCCTAACAAACTATCCATCAGTGGAATAATCTCATAGACTATAGTGGATTTAATAATCATGTCAATTTTTGGTAATGGAAATTCATCCTTTGGGCAAGATTTGTTAACGTCCCTTAAATTAGTATAGATTATGATTCCTTCTAGCTTTTTATTGATTAGAACTATATTGGAAATCCAATTAGAATAGTTGATTGGCCTAATGCATCTCACTTATAAGAACTTTTCCAACTCTTTTTTTACTAATATATAAATATGAGGATGCATCTTACATAATTTTTTTCACAAGTTTGGCATCAAGATGTACCATAAGGTGGTGAAAAACTAAGGTGAGGTCCAAACTTGGCATGTCAAAAAATGCCCACATAAATATAACCACAAATTCCCTCAATATGGATGTAAGGAATTTATGATTCTCTTAAATGAGTAACATGCCTAATTTAATCCACTTTGGGTCATTTTGATATCCTATGTTTACCTCTAAAGTATCCTCCACTAGAAGGGTCAAACTATCTTCAAGAATAATGGGAAAATATGTGAACTATTTGGTTATGTCAAAATTTTCTATTAGGATTTGTTCTTAAATTTCTCCTAGACATGATGAATTATAATCTCCTAATAGGATGGATGGCCACATAAAAAATGTTTTTGGGAATTTTTTAATGATGCGGTCAAAATATTATTTTTGTTGAAGACTAAATTCAGATCCATAGGTAAGTTTGCCATCATTGGTATCCTGGATGATTTGATCAAAATCCTTTTATTCTTAAATAATAAACTTGAACACATAGATAAGTTCATCATTAGTACTCTCCTATTCTAAATTTGAATAATGTTGAACACTCCCATCTAGTGGCACCTAAAAAAGGTTTTCTCTACTAGACTACCCTTCATCTTTACTTTTTACCTGGTCAAAAAGTACCTCAAAGATGTTTTCACTTTGGGACCTCAATTTTTTATTTATTTGATTTTGGCTTAAGGGTGTTCACCTGCTCTCCAAAATAGGCTTCAAGATCCAATTTTATTGAGAACCCTAATTTATGGTCTCCCAATGGAACATTGTCATTAAGGTGTAGAAAATCACAAAAAGCTTCAACATCCTAAAACTCATTAATTGGCACATTAGATTCTTGTTGGTCCTAGTATATGAGTTGGATATAATAAAATGGTATTATATTGTGTTTAATGACTGATCAAAGGCTATAAATGATATTATTATTATTAAATATATTGGTTTAGGCTGTCATCAAATTGGATTGATTGGACTCTTTTTTGTTGTCAGCATTGTTGTCACTAGTCATTGTTGTTGAAACTCAAATAAGATATGTGGGGTCACCCCCAAGTGATTTAAATATAAGTCCATAGTTTCCTTTGTATTTATTCATAAAAATTAGCTCAAGTGATCCCTATTGATTTGGCCTTAGGATTCCTTCTTCATAGTCCTAATTTTCCATAATCTAATTAGGAATGGGATATTTGGAATTATTGTAATAATCAGGCAATTTGTCATTATATAACCATGATTCAACACCTTCAAGAGGTTCTTGTGCTTGGAAAAAATATGGTATGAAATTGATAATTACTAAACTATGCAGATGGTCTTTTCTTTTTCTTTTCCATTACATGAGAGCTTTGGATTTTGGTCTTCTAAAGGACTTGGGGTTCTATGGAAGATGTGCAATGTGAAATGTGTCATAGGTTAGGTATTCTCCTAGGACATTATCTGAGATGGTCTAATGGTTGGATATTTCAAGAGGCAGTATGTGGGAAAGGACATCAAGGGTATCAGGGTCAATACAGCTGGCCTCTAAGAAATTAATAAGTATTTGTTTCCTTTTGTCCTACATGGTGACTAGATTCATGTTGAAATGTTAATTGTATCTCTTTAACTTGCCTCTAGATGTTTTTAATTCTCATATGGATGTAAATCTTGTAGAATACTAACCTCTATACCTAAATGCAATAATTTGATACACTAGTGCAACATTGATAGGACTACACAAATCTCATGTAACCAAGGTCTACCCAAAAGCATATTATATGACAATTAGAGGTATAAAACATGGAAAGAAGAAATAGGCTTAAGGGTCCAATCATAATTATCAAGTTGATGGTGCCTTGTGATTCTTATTCTATATTATCATAGTCTTTTATGGTGATTATTTCTACTTAGAGATCTATTGATGTATACCTAAGAAGCTTGATGAGATTTAGAGACACTATGTTTAAACTTGATCCATTATCTATAAGGACACATTTCAATTTGTGCCATATCATGTAGACTTTGATATATAATGGATTATTGTGCAGAGGTCCAAGGGATGGCATGTCACTTTTCTTGAAGGTTACTTTTTGGGTTGAACGTAGGTGTCCAACCAAAGCCTAAAATTTGTTAGGAGATATGTCATTTCAAACTATGGATTGAGCAAAGAACTCTATCAAGATGTTTTTTTGGATGGTTGACATACATAACAAATCTAAAATGGAGATTTGTACTAGCTTATTTTTTAATTGTTCTATAATATCAAACATATTTTCTTGGACAATGGTAAATGGCTTGTTATGAGGCAGAATGATTGGTTGGATAATGGGTGAATTAGCATATGGTCATAGGCCTAGTATGATAACATTTTACCACTAAGTTGTGATTTCATAATTAGGATTAGATACAGGACCATTGTTGCAAACAAATGATGGTGGAAGGGGACTAGATAGGATAAGTCTCAATTATCAATGCACTTGTGTATGGTCATGGGATAATAATGAGTTATCAATATAAGGTCCTAACATGGGAATCCATATTTACTAGTTGACCTATGTGTGATCCTAGGTCAAGGAAGGATTACCATAGTCATTTGGTTGATTTGGTATGATTAGCAATGGTATTGTCTAATTAGTACTTAATATTGGACTATTAGAAATGGTATTAACATAACCTCCTAAAATATGACCTACAATTGTGTTGTCTTCATTTTCAACTACATGGTAGGTTTGTTAGTTGTTTACACCATTCTGACCTTGGTTTTATCCATTATTTTGACATTATTGATTCTCCTATTATTTCTACTAGTTCAACCTTGATTATTGATATTATTGTTGTTGATGTTGTACTAGCCACTATTGTTTCTATTGTGGTGGTGGTTGTTGTTGATTGTTATGTTGATGAAAAGTATTATGATAAATGCCAAGGCTCTAATTGGATGTGGAAGCTACATGATCCAATGTGATCTGTCCATTTTCCAACATATTATAATTTACATGTCTAATTTTTAGAAAATGATACAAATTATGGCCATTTCCCCTATGAAAATCACATTATTATTCCATCTTGTACCAGTCTAGCATGTCAGCACCGTCACAAATTTATTCTATTAGAATGGGCCATCTAATCAAGTTAATTATTGTGAGTTTGAAAAATAATAATTCAATGGTCTCTCCAATGTCATTAAAATCATGATGAGTAGGTACATTTTTCCTTGGAGGAGGAGGGTTTTGAAAAGGCATAGATTGATGCATTTGTTGTATTTGTTGTGTTGGTCTAGGTTGTTGCACTTTCTATACATTTTATGAATGTTGAAAAGGTTATTGGTTAGGATTAATTTAGATAGGCTATGGAGGATGAGAAGATGGTGTTTACACCATTTAGACATGTCATTATTCTATTACTCTATTTATTATAACAATCTTGTTGCAATTGAATTGCTTGGGTCTGTCATTATTATTGGCCTATGTTAGTTGTGATGTTTGTGCTTGGACTGGATGTTGATTTTGAAAACTATTCTAGTTTTGGTTTTATCCATTGTTTTGATTTGACAAGGTTTATTTAATGATCCATTTGTTAATAAGGAATCTTTTGATCACTAAACCTTTTTCAATGATTTCTTTGAATTTATTTGTAGACTACAACTCTAGATAGTAATATATCTTGCTATGAATATTTTTGGTAAACACAGTGGCCAATTACTTATTTGGTAGACTATGGGTAAATCAACTTTCAAGGGTTATCCATCACTGTAGATAGTTTGTGAAGATTTCACCTAGTTTCTATTTTGCTTACATTAAGTCTACCAATGAAATCTCATGCTCGAGATTATAATAAAAGTGATGCATGAACTTGTTTGAAAGATCATCAAAATTAGAAGCTAAATTCTTTGGTAACTTTAGGACCCATTCCAAGGTTTTTTTGGCTAGACTTCTTAGAAACAATAAAAACAAGTATAAGTCAATATATGCCACTGGTTGGCACATGACAAAGAATTTTTTAATAAGAGCCTTGGGGTCACCTTTCCCCTTGTATTTTTCAAACTTTAGTGGCTCATACCCTAGAAGAAATGGTATCTATAAGTACTCCATGTTGAAAGAGTAAGAACACATGTCATCTAACTTGAACCTTTCGACTTATTTCCTATCTTGGATTGTGATAATTATATCCTTCATTTATTATAGCTCTTGTTTAAGGAAACTTATGGGTATATTGGTTTGAGGTGATGGTTGAGGGGTCACAAATGGATTACTGCGACTGAGGTATGATGGAGGTATTTACAAGGGAATGGATAAGGAAAATGAATACATGGATTAGGGTGTAATTATTGAAATTAAACTTATCATTATGTGATATTCTTGTTGGGATTGGGTATGTAGGATATATTTTGGAAATACTATGATTGGGATGGAGGAATATGGCCATATTATGCCTATTGAGGTTAAATAGGGACATGTTATCATTTAGTCATACCTAGCTAATTAAGAGGGACTTGTGAAATAAGACCCTATCTCTAAACTTATGGTACATTTTGCATAAAAGGAAACTATTACCTAATAGGTACTTAAGGAATATTGTAACCTCCTATTTTCATGAATCCTTATTAGGAAGTGGATGCATGTTGGATATTTGACATCTGCCTCTGAACAATATTTACACATTGTTGACTAGACATCATTTGGTTTTAGATTGGCATGTTAGTATATGACTAAAGAGGTATGTTCACTACTACCTAGTGAGGTGGAACATTGGTTTACCCATATTGAGGTAGAAATATGTTTTGACTCTATTACATGGGTTGATTGAATGATACTTGTTATTGTGGAATATTACTAGTCGCCTTTTGGGGTGGAGGAAGATTCATCATATTTTGTTATGGCATGGCACTGATTATTGGTTGACAACTTAATCCTATTATTTGGGTACTTGAGTAAGTAGATGGTCAAGGATTAGTGGTAGTTAGTTGAGGTTGGTATTTATAAACTCCTACTCTCTGAGTTTGTGAACCATTAATGGTGTTATTTAAAGACACCTTTTGTTGTTGAATATTTGTTTTTACATTAACACCACTTTGGTCTAATTTGGACATTGCTTACATATTTTCCACTAAGTTTTTCTCATTGTTTTATGTAGAATTAGAAGACACTTCCTCAATATTTTGGGTATTAAACATGTTTATGATTGAAGTGTTTTGCATAATTAGGTCAAAAACCTAATTTTCTTGACCTGTCAACTTAAATAAGACTCCTATTAAAGGGAGTGAGTGAATTAGAGGTGCATTTGTAATTAATTTTTTTTTTAAATTATGTAAAAGTATATGAGTATCTTGATATAGTATTGGTACTATATCATTAGGGTTGCCAAAAGAGGCCTGATCATTATTTTGATAAGACATGTTATAAGGCCTCCTTGATAGATTTTCTAAATTATCATGCCCTACCTCATAGTCTTATGGAATTATACCATAATAAAGTTTATTTTATTATATGTTTTCTACAATCATTGGTATAGTAGCTAAATATTGGGTTACTTATTCTAGATCTTGCTCTGTGTAAGGAGGTGTACTAACCAAAAAATTGGCCAAAGGATCTTGACTCTATTCCCCTATTTTAGTGTTGTATGATAGATAAGAATCTATCTCTAAAAAAAAATCATCTCAATAAGGGTCTTAAACAAAGCTTCCTATATACTAACATTTCCAGACCTAAGATTTTGCATAGTTAGACTACATGTATAGTGAGCCATGGTCAAATCAAATGGTAAATGTTTGGAAACAATATGAATTATAGTTCTACAAACTCCAAAAATATATGTTTGTAAAGATAAAGGGTTCAAAATCTATCTAACTTGGTCGAGGGTGGAGTTGAATCTCCAAAAATTCAATGCAAAGACTTGGTAAAATAGTATAATGTCAAAATGTCTAATGTTAAATGTTTTATACAAACAAGGTCAAGTAAAATTACTTAGAAACAAGATTCTAAAATCTAATGTCCAAACATGTTCCAAATAGGTATAAATTAGGAAAGTGAAATGTTTCTAGGTCTTTTGTCAAAATGTCGAGTCAAAATCTAGGCTCAAATAAGTTGTGCTAGGACTTTTGGCTAAACATAATGTCAAAATATAGACTTGAAACAAAGAAATATGATGATTAATATAAAAAACCTATAATAGTTTTGCAATGGCTAGGCCCTTGATTCTAGACATAAACATGATCTGATTGGTATAAAACACAAAACAAAAGGCACTTTGAAGATGGACTGATTCTATCAAACAAAGACAAAAATAATACGGTTTTAACATTTAAGTAATGGATTAACTTAAGTTATGTAACCGAAAAGAGAAATATCTATGTATCAACCTCTACATGTTAAGGCGTAAACCAAAATCAATTAATGTTTGGATCCAAACCTATAAAAGTTAATCAAAAACTCAACTAAGGTAAACTAGGATTTGATGACAACAAGCTAGGTGAATTTAAATAATATGACTATGATAAACAAAGATCCAACAAGGCTTAAATGATTGGTTTAAAATAGTGATAATTAAGACACAAGATAGTACAAGTCAATTGAAACAATTCGAGTAGCTTAATGGCACCAGTGCTTTCAAAATATGTGATCAATGTTTTGTTTCAAATACTTGTAAGACATAAGAATTGGAATAATTTGGTTATAAAAATGGTACCCATCTCAATCAAGTGCCATACTCAATGTTTTTGACACAAAAATTTTCTAATTTAAATCAAGGTGCCAAAGAGATGGCATAATGTCTCCTCAAATAATGGAGTAATGTTGGACACAATACTCATTCATGACATGGTATAAACAAATAAAATTTAGTTCTAACACATCAAGAAATAAAGAATAAATGACAATAATATGACTAAGTATATCATCCTAAATCTTATCAAGGTGTGGCAAAGTGGGGTTGACTAAAACTTACAAGTTATGATCATCTAGATTGATCCCATGTGTACAAACTTTAATTTTCACAAATAAGATAAGTAGCCCATCAATTGAATCTATGTCAATTAGCTTGTTGTGAAAAGGTCTTATCCTTTTCATATCCACTACATCTATTAATTGCATAGTGTAGTATGATGTCTTGGTTGATCATATGTTTCAGGCTATCTTAACACTAATGGTTATGGTTTAATCACTCAAACCACCATCCTAGTATGGTGATCCTAATTTGTATACCACTCTATGGAGAGGGGTTGAAACACTACTAGGAGATGAATCCCTGGGTCAATTCTTCACTAGAGAACTTGTGAAATGTAATTACACCCCCTTCACATGACAAAATGTATGAAAATATAAGATGAATAGAAAGACTTTAGGGTTTATTTTACATCACCCAATAATATATGATTTTGGGGAGAGCTTAGGAAAATTTATTTATTTGTCTTGGACTAGGCACTAAAATTTAATGAAAAGGTACTTTTGATCCCATGACTTCCATATAGGGGATGGGGGGAGAGCATACACATGTTATCCTTTTTAAGAAACAAACAATCAATAAATAAGTTTGCAAATAATTTGAGAAAAGTTTGATTTTTAAGCACCAAATTAAATGTGACATTGTTCTTTACTAACTCCTTGGCTTAAGTGTGAAAAATTAAAAGAATATTTTCATAAAATATCAATTTAAGCAATACCATCTAGTTTGTTTTAAGCCTAAAGTCCAAATGTACAAGATGTATCCTAAGTTCATTTTCAAACACCAATTTGAAATGTTCAAGATCTAAACATGTGTTTTAGGAACCAAATTTGAAATGTTTCTAAGACTTAGTATGTTAAATTCATTTTATGCACCAAATACCAAATGTGTAATATCTAACATGTTCATTTTAGACCCAAATTAAAATGTACAAGATTTGACTAATTCCTCTTAAAATCCCAAAACAAATTTTTTGGTTAATCAAAACAAGCAAATTTGGTGTTCAAATCGATCCTTTAACCTAAAATTTTTAAATAATAATCACCTTATTTGAAGCACTTTTATTTTGGAGAAAATGATCTTTAATTTTGAGCTCTTGGGTTTTTAATTTAGTTCACATAGTGACCATAGACAATCACAAATGACCATTACTAGTGCAAATCCAAGAAATAAACCAAAATCAAATCTAGCCAAAACAAGTTTAAAAAATCAATTTTAGAGATATTCAAGCATCCAAATAAATATTTTAAAGATACATATGATTAAAGGAGGTGAGATCAAATATTAGTCTCTAATAAACCAAATGAAATTAAAAACACACTAACAAAGCATAACACCTCCATGCCTAGATCGTAGGGGGAGCTTGGTGAGCAATCAAAAGTTGACAAATCTCAACTAAAATATAAATAAACTTAGAAAATTTCCTTAACTTCCTTGAATGATTTAAATAATATTTTCATTGGCTTGCTTGGATTGTGCTCAAGAAATTTTCAATAATGGGGTTTGGTTGTCACCATCTTGTCTTGGCACTATGCTTGGCTTGGATTTTGGCTTGATGTTTTTTGAAATGTCTTAGCTTGGTTCAATTTTGGAAGTATAAAACTATGAAGTTTCTTGGTGAATCAAATCCTGCATTATAACTTTACTATGTTCCAAGCTCTCCAAATGAAGAGCTCTAGGATTTATTTTATAGGCTTTAAAATCAACTTGGAATGAGTTAAATCCTAACCTAGGATTGCTTAATTAACCTCAGTAGGGTTAAAAAGTGTTCAAACATCATGATTATCATGGAATAGGTGTACTTTCAAATATTTTGGATTTTGGACAACTCACAAAAGCTAATGATGAAAACCTAGGATATTCTTTGATATTGAATTTCCTTTTTTGATAATTTCTTTAATTGCTCATGGATGAATTCAGTTAGGATTTAGTTGGGATTTTAATGTTAATTATTTTTAGGATTTTGAATATTTGTAAGAGATTTGATATAATTTATTTAGGCATTTTCTCTTTTTAATTGATTTATGGGCCAAGTTGATTTAATTACATGTTATGAAACCAAATTCAAGAGATTTAGAAATCCTTAGGCTAGATTTCAATGATCAGTAAGAATTGGTCTAAAGTTGGGTGTAAAGTCATTGGTGTCCAATTTTAGATGTATACAAGTTACTTCATGTTTCTCTAGGTGATATCACCTACACTCTATTTAAACACACATTCAAAAGTAGATTTATGATCTATAGTATCACTATCATGGTCAGCATCACAATAACCATATAATTTAGCATTATCAATGAAATAATAAGATAAACCAAAATTAATTATTACTTTGATATATCTAATAATTTGTTTAGATAATTTCAAATGATCTAAATATGGATTCTGCATAAATATAAAAGCAATACCAACAACATATGAAATATTTGGCCTAGTAATGGTTAGATAAATCAAACTAGAAACAAACTATCTATACAAAGTAGGGTTACATTTTGCACATGCATATTTTGGATAAAGTTTAACACCAAATTCAGTAAGGGTAGAAGAAGATTTAAAATCATGTTAAACTTAACAAGAAGGTTATTAGCATATTGATATTGTGATACAATAATTTAATGTTTATCCAAAAATATTGTCATTTCTAAAAAATGATGTAGAATGCCTAAATCGATCATTTTAAATATTTGACTTAGTTTATCCTTATATTTATGAATTAAACTAGATATATCTCTATTAATCAACAAATCATGAACATATAATACAATTAGAAGTAAATGACCATTTTAAACTTTAAGAAAGAGATCATTATCAAAGTATAAATTATAGAAACCCAATTCTTTAAAAAAGGAATTAATTTGACCAAGCTCGACAAGCTTGTTTTAGACCATACAAAGATTTCTTTACTTTTTATACATAATTTTCTCTGCTAGGGTCAGTGAAATCTTTAGGTTGAGCCATGTATATTTCCTATTTAAAATAACCATTTATAAATGCATTCTTAACATCCATTTGATTGATAACCCAACCATTTAGGGTGACAATAGAAATAAGAAGTCTAACAATAATCATTTCTGCTATAGGAGTAAAGGTTTAAACATATTCAATCCTAGGTTTTTGAGCAAACCCATAATCAACTAACCTAGCTTAAAACTAATCAATTTTACCAATTGAATTATATCTGATCTTATTAATCCACCTAAAACTAATAATATGGAATTTAGGTGGAGGGACAAGATCCCAAGTCTTATTTTTAATTAAAGCATTATATTTAACTTGCATAACAACATTCCATCTATCATTTTGAGTGGCTTCTACAAAATATTGAGGTTCACATTCATACATAGTCATTAATGTATGATAATAATGTTGGCTTCTTGTTAATTTAATAAGCTTAACAACATTAGACTATTGGATTAGGGATTCTACACATTTAGGTATTTTATATTGAATGTGAAACTTAGGGAGTTTTTCAAACTCTAAGTTATCCAAAATTGGATCAACTTCCTCAAGGGCATCTATTTGATAACTAGGAAAAATAATATATTTAGGCTCATTAACAGAAGACCATTGAGGAGCTTCTACAAAGGATTCACAAAAGGATTTTTAACGAATAAATACATTCTTATTCTCAATTATTTGACATTTAGAAGGATTATACACTCTTAAAACTTTTGTATTACCTCCATAACCTACAAAAATGCAAGAATAGGAAGTGGGATCAACCTTATTTATTTTAAATTTAGGAATAGAGATAAAATTAGGACTAACAAAGATCTTAAGATGAGCCACACTATGTTTATTTTTAATCCATAATTATAAAGGGGTATAAATATGCAAAGATTTGGTAAGGGATATTTCACTAAATTTTGTCTATTTCAAGTCTAAAGGAAAACATAAAAGCATGATAGGGATAAGTGATTAGAATGAAACTGGATTGGTTTGCACATTGTATCAAGACATTGTGATCACTCTCCTTTTCCTAGGGAGGATTACCTATAAGTAAGACAGAGCTACCATAAGATGTTTGTTAGTAGATAACTGAGTGGGATACCAACCTATGTGCTTGTTCTAGGAAGTGTGAAACTTCCTTAGAGATGACAGTCCAATTTTGAGAGACAAAAGAATAACAAATAACTAAAAAAGAGGTAAAGAGAGAGTGAAAGAGAGATAGTATTACCATTATTTTCAACCTAATTATAACAAAGAGTGTTGAGGTATAGGTGGTGTACTTTATTTGTATTTTATAAGTTGTTTAGGTAGGTTTTGGAGAGGTTAAGAAATCCACAGTCACCAATGTCTGTAGGGGAATGACTGATATCAATTTTACTACCAAGGTTGGTGGTGAAGGTGACCAATGTCCTTTAGGTTGTCAATGTTGGTAGGAGAAATAATTGCCTAGGGGATTGTAGAAGGATTTTTTGGGTCTGTAAAATGGTTTTGATCAGGTTTGAGAGGTTGGGGAGTGTTATGAGAGAGAGAGAGAGTATGGTTTGGGTAGATTTGATTAGAGGTTTGGTGTGTCAGGTTAAGTGGAAATAAGTGAGTAATATTTGTAACTCCCTCACAGGGGTTCACTCAAAAGTGTGTAAATAAATGCATAGTAGATATAAAGTGATAGTAGAATAAATATTTTAAATGACCTATAGAATAAGTGATGTACTTAGCTTTGGTTACTAAATGATAAGTGCTAGATTCATGATACCTATCAAAGAGTTTGAACCTAAATACCTGAACAAAGAGAACAAGTGGGTGCTATTGGTCCTCAATACCTTAGTTCTTGATCGTGATTGACCTATGCAAGATGATAGTAAGCTAGGATGTCAAAAATTAAATGCTAAGAGATTGAATGCAAATAAGAATGAATTTTATTTATTTTTTTGACCTAAAATCTAGGTTGGAGTTTGGATTATATCGTTGACATCGGTGATCCCACCGATGTTGGTCATGGGTTGACTGATGTTATTGGCCCTAAAATAGGTCAACCTTTCTATTTTTGGCTTGTTTTTTATTGTTTTTCATGCCAAGTGTGGCACCCATTACAAAATGGTAAAAATAAGAGGTTAAGAAGGAGGTAGTTGATTAGGAATTTAGTTTGGCAGTGAGAATAAGTCTTGGGTAGTTAGGATGAGGGGACTAGTTCTTGAGGTGACTCATCAGGTGGGAATTAGTCATAGGGTGAGGTGGCCAGGTAAGGTGGCAAAAGGGGTTTTTAATTAACTTAATTAAGTATTTTAAAATAATGAAATGTGTGAGGGGTAAAAGCATGGGTTAGGAAGGTTAATTGTTATTATTAAAAAATGGTCTAAAAAGGGGTTTCGACATAGGGGGTTATGCACATGTTTGTGACATAATTTTTATGTCTACATTTACCCCTTTCTGTCTTGTAATTTTTACTAATAAGTTTGAAACACAAAAATAATATTTAAATTCTCTAAGTATTGGATGAGGTATCTACCCTCAAAATGGGAATCAATGGAGGAGAAACCAGAATTGGGTACTGGTTTGATAAAAAGGTAATTGGGTGAGTGGTGAAGAATTGAGTATTGATTCATATGCATAAACTATGATGAGCTATAGTTGACAAAGTTAAGAATAGGTAAGCTTAAGGAGGACTCAGATAGAAGTAACCAAAGCATAGCTTATAAGTTATAGTTGAGAGGTCAAAACAATCAAAATAATAACTCTTATAAACCTACTATCAATGAATCCAATAAAACTACTATCAGTTAAGGTTATTTTTATCATCAAAATCTGCACCCTTGAGGAGGTTTTTCAAGCCTCCTCACTTAATTACTAGCATGTGAAATCTTTAAAGGTTTTGGGTGACCTTATAGCTAAAGATAACTTCTATATTAGGGATATCTCCCTTGATTAATCACTTAAGTACTATCAATAAAACTACTAACTTGAAAGGGAAAATGGAGATAAAAATGAAATCAAACTAAACTATGGAGGTGATGTCCTAGATTTATGCACATGTTTGTGACATAATTTTTATGTCTAAATTTACCCCTTTTTGTCTTGTAATTTTTACTAATAAGTTTTCAAGACAAAAATAATATTTAAATTCTCTAAGTATTGGATGAGGTATCCCCCCTCAAAATGGGAATCAATGGAGGAGAAACCAGAATTGGGTACTAGTTTGATAAAAAGGTAATTGGGTGAGTGGTGAAGAATTGAGTATTGATTAATATGCATAAACTATGATGAGATATAGTTGACAAAGTCAAGAATAGGTAAGGTTAAGGAGGACTCAGATAGAAGTAACCAAAGCATAGCTAATAAGATATGCTTTTGTTGAGAGGTCAAAACAATCAAAATGTTATAGCTCTAAAGGTTGATGTGTCCTAGTTATCTAGGGTAAAAAGTGCCCCTAAGAAACACAAAAGGGTTGAAAGTGATAAGACAAGCTTGGTTACCATCTAAAACACCTAATATACATGCATTTTTATAATAACCAACTATAGTGTAATAGCATAAGTGATCAAGATAAGTGATGCAAGGTTGGTGTAAAAGGGTTAATGAGTGAGGAGATATTCATGATATCCAAGAAAATTTGTTATGGGTGAAGATGTAAGTGATCTCCAATGGCATTTGTCATGGTTGGGGAGATAGATGTGATCTCTAGTTACCTCATTGTATGGGTAAAGTATTAAAGTTGGAGTTGTTTTGTTGGAGAAAACATTATTGGAATGGTGTTGATGTTGACAACATTAGAAATATTGTTAATAGAAAGTGATAACATCATTAAACTAGGGTAACATTACCAATGTCAGTATGTGTAAGCATCAATTTTGGTAAATTAGGGTAAGAATGCCAATGTTGATGGTCGACCAAACTTGATAAAATGGGGTTTAGTGGCCAACCAAACTAATTTGCAACTTTGGGATTGGAGAGAAAAAATAGAACTTGTAGAGCAAGTGAGATGGTAGATCAAGGAAGGGACACATTGGGAGGTACACCACCACAATATCTAGTTATGCCAGTTAGGAGGAGATGGTAAGATGGGGTAAGAGTCTCTTCTAGTTGGTTTGAAATTTGATTTGGGTATTTGTATTTTTTATGCTAATTTAGAGGTGGGGGTGTAGAAAACATTATTAGAGTGGTATAAAATAGGGTAGGTTAGTTTTAAAATAAGTTGGGGTATTGTCTGGGTAGGTTTTTAGGTGAAATTTTTAATTTTGGGTTTGGGTCATTTAGCCCTAGGGCCAAACTGGTCACTAACATCGGTGAGGTCTATCAATATTAGTTGACATGGCACTGAGGTTAGGAAGTGTCTACCAACATTAGCTATCACTTAGGCTTACAAATCACTGACATTGGAATTAATGTTTGATGTTAGTGACTATAAAAAACTATAAAAAAGGATAAAGGGTTAATTTGGATCCCTAGTGGAAGTAGTCAATTAGCCTAATGATTGAGCTAGCCTCAAAAGACCCTGTGTCAACAAAGTGCTACCTACATAGCCCAGTTTAGGGCCTTAGGTCAATGTAGTTCTCCCAGAGCCTAGGAAAAATATCTAAGGTATGGTAATAAGGTGTGTTAGGTTAAATGGGTAAAAAGATAGGTTGAGATTGGTCAAGAGGTCTAAGGTTTAAAAGATATGGCATAGTGTCAAGGGTTAGGGATATAGACCATGAGGTTGAGTGTTGTGATAGGTAGGTAGGCCTATATTGGAGAGAGAGAAGAGGTAGTAAAGCCTATATAAGAGAGAAAAGAGTAGGGTAGTTAGTTAGATGGGTATATGGTCGAGCTAACCTTAGAAGACCCTATGTCAACTGAGTGCTATCTACATAGCCTAGTTTAAGGCCTTAAACCAACGTAGTTCTCCCAAATAAAATGGAAAAAAAGGTGGTGATAGAGTATATTAAAAGGTATGTGACTTGAGTTATGTGTGTATGGATTCAAGTGAGGATGGAGCTGACATTATGAGATCATCTACCAAGGATTTTAACATGTATGAGGGATGTCACTCTAGATGAGTGGGGGTACATTGTAGCCATGGGGTTAGGAGGACTATGATAGTATTTTTGAGTCACCCAGGATGTGTCCCTAATGATAGCATTGATTGAGACATGGGATCATACCACCAAAATCTTCCATCTAGTGATCAAAGAGTTGATAGTGACTCAGGAGGATATTTATAGGATTTTATGGCTACCACTCTAGGGTGAGGATGTCTTTTCATGCTCAAGAGAGGAGCATGATATACACATGGTTGCATTATGTGGGAAGTATGTTAGTGAGGGGACCTACCATTTTGCAAGTTTCATGTATGAGCCACTCTATATGGCTGATGATGAGTAACATCAACTAAGCATCTTGATGATGATCAATATCATGGTGTATGCATTACCAAATATAGATGGCTATAAATTTATGATTGCATTGATAGGTGTACTTACATAGATGGTTGAGGAATTAACTATTTTTGCTTAGGGTCCAGTAGTTTAAGTGTAATTATATAAAGAGTTGTGGGGTTTGAGGCTATGATGGTGATATATTTTGTGTGTCAACTATCTACTACACTATTGGGCATATGAGCACATCATAGTGATATGACCATTGGGGTTACCTACCATGATCCTAGTTGGCTTTAGGGTTGGATTTAGATGGTGGAGAGAGGGTATGACATAGACTCGAGTGGATGGCATGGTTTGGGACATTACCTATTATAGGTACATGATTGATGGCTTGATCCATACTAATATTTTCTAGAGACCCTACCTGACATACCTAGTTTCTAGAGGATAGGCATAGTAGCTTATTGGTTTGTAGAGCTCACTATGGGTCAAGGGGAGATGAGAGAGTGAGTTGGAGATGAGTTGGTGAGTTGGAGATGGTACCTGTGACATGGGTCAAGAGGTAATTTGGTCTAGTCTAAGATATTCCACTTGCCTTCCCTTGATATAGGATGGATAACATAGAGGCACCCCTACCATTGCCCTAAGAGATAGATGATCTATATTTTGAGGAGCTCCCAATAGGGCTAGGGGTTGGAGATCTAGGATTCATAATGGTGTACATAGCTTGGTTGGTTGGTTTACATCCCACATTAGAGGCCAGGAGGCCACCACTAGATTTATAGGGGTTAGTGAGAGAGAGGGATGTAGTGGTACTAGCTTGAGATGTAGTAGTGTAGGCTCAAGATAAAACCCAATAATAGGTATTAGCCTTATAGGGGTAGGTGGTGATGTTTTAGGGTTAAATTGGGGCACTACAGAACTAGGTTGTAGCACTACAAGGCTAGATTATAGTTTTATAAGGTCATGTGACTATAATGACAACAAAGAGAGATAGTCTGAGAGTAGTAGGTCAGGTTGCTCCTCCTCCACCACCACAAGCACCTGTATAGGTTGGGACATCATCAGGTGCTATGGGACCTCCACAAACTATATCTATGGTAAGATATTTGACTACCCTAAATGAGATTACCTACTATGAGAGGGTGATTAGAGAGTTTCCATAGATTTAGAGATATTCAAATTTTAGAGAGCAAGAGAGGTTTATGTCATGTGCCATAGCTTCTAGCTTATGTAGATGTAGATGGGTGGAGAGTGGTGATGACACTGATTCCTCATGACCACATAGAGAGCCTTGAGGACCCTGAGTGTTTGAGTTTACCATTCTTAATTATATGTGTTATATGTATATTGACCTATGAACTAAAGATGTGAGATGTATATTTTGAGAGAGAGATGTTATTATGATGTAGTTATGGACATGTATTTTGATCATGAATTCACACACACACACACACAAAAAAATGTGCGTGCACGTGTGTGCGTGAGATGTTCATTTATTTTTATGTTGAGATGTGTTTATTATGATAGATGATGATGATATGGATGATTATTATTTTATGCTATGTTAATTTTGATGGTAATATTGATCATATTAGTTGAGTTAGACTAGCCTTTTCTCATATATGTGATGGTATATTCATATTTGGTTGGTTAGTTTCATCTTAGCATTTTTCCATATTTTGTGATGGTGTATACTTAAAATGAATAAATTGGTTATGTTAGTTTATTTTAGAATTTTTTCATATTTTTGATGGTGTATGTGTAAAATAAATTGAGTAGGATTTGATAGTGTTGGTATGACATTATCTCTTCACATTAATAGAGAGATCAACATGTGATGTGGATGGGAAAATAAAGAGGTAGAATGCTCATGCACTAGCAAAGACCATAATCAGAACATGAATAGGATTAGAAAAATTAGCCTCTTTCATGCCTTATATCTTTAAACCATTGTATTTTTTAAAGAAGCATTGTTTTTACCTTATATTAAGTGAGCTTTATAGTCCCATGAAATAGTATGAGGGGAAAAAGGGTAAAATGAGGGAAAATGTTTGAGTAACATAACCTACAAAGTGGGAATGAGGTGCCCTTTTGTGGGTGACTCAAGAGATAATATAGGTAATTCCATGACTTAAATTTCTTTTTTATTATTGTGTAAGCTGATCAATGCAGGAAGCCTACAATGGGATTTTATTTGGGTAAAGGTCATATAAAGCTGACCAATGTGAGAAGACTTTTTCATTTATTTTTCCCTTTGAGAACAAATCTTGGCTTATCCATCCTTCAAGGGAGTGGTTTAAGTGTTTTTTTTTAATTTTAAAAGGGAGTAGTCTATTGATAGTAGCAAAGAGAAGTTATGTAGATATCCTTCAAGAGAGCAGTCTATGATTGAGAAGCATGACCTAAGACTTTATAGCTTTTTTAGATATCCCATTTTTTTTGTGCTTTAGTCATGTACAAGACTATAAAGGCTTAGGAGTTTTCCACTTTGAGGTAAAAATCAAAATTTTTGTAAGTTAACAAAGTGTATAGGAGTAAGGTTGAATAGGAAGGGAAATAAATGTAATAGGGATGCTTAAGGGATGAGCTAAAGTTAAACATGAAGTAAAGTGACACTCATTTAAAAAAATAATGGTCATAGGTGTAATGCATTTAAAGGCTTAGGTTCTAGCCTTCCTTCAAGAGAAGACAAGTGATAAGTTCTTGAATCATACTTGTGAGTTATGATATAAGGTCCAAGCCAATTAGGAGAAAACTTACCCCACTTGATTTTCTCCATGTTTTTCACATGTTTATTTTCTTGTAAGATGATATCTCCTATATTGAAATCTCACTCTTTGAGGTTTTTTTTAGAAGCTCATTTGATATGCTCTTGATATATTTGGAGGAGGTTGAGGGCTATTAGATGGCGTTCATCAAGCAATTCAAATTGAGCCAAAAATTATTGGTGAAAGTCATCATTAGTAAGTATGTCTTGTAGAGAAATGTGAAGAGATGGAATATAGACTTCAAGAAGGAAAACAACCTTCATCTTATATACCAAAGAAAAAGGTGTAGCACCCATAAGGGTTAGAATTCTAGTGTGGTAAGACCATAAAGCAAAAGGAATATGTGTGTGCCAATCCTTACCTGTATCATTGACTACCTTCATTAGAATTTTGTTTAATATTTTGTTAGAATGTTATACCTATCCATTAACTTATGGATAGTTTGGTGATGAGAATTTTAATTTGATTCCAAATGTATCACAAAGACTTTGAAAAATCTTGTTTTTAAAATATTTTCCATCATCTATTATAATTTTATGAGGGACACAAAAATGATAGATGATGTGATGGTTGATGAAGTCAATAATTTTATCAACTTTAGTTGACATGAGAGGGATGGTCTCGACCCACTTGGTTAAGTATTCAGTGGTAGTAATGATATAATGATGATGGAGGGATGAATGAGGGATAATTTCTTTGATTAGATCTAAGGCCCATTGGGAGAAGGGAAAAAAGTCTTTGGTGACTTGTAATGCATGACTAAGAACATGAAGGAGCTTAGTGTGTTGTTGAAACTTGACATAATGTCAAACATAATCAATATAGTCTTGATGGAACATAGGCCAATAATAGCCAAGTCAAAGGATACGCTTGGAAACTACATGACCATTGAAATGTCCACTACAAATCCCATCATGGACTTCCTTAATAGTGAAGGAAGTCTCAATACTAGTAAGGCATCTAAGGAGAAGACCATCGAAACCTCACTTGTAGAGAAGTCCCCCTAGTATAGTGTAATGAGTGGCATGTTTTATGAAGGCATGTCTACCATTATTGGAGAGATCAAAAGGGGTAATAGAGAAGTAAAGATAATCCATGAGTTGCTTAAACCATAAGTCATGTGGGTTAGCCATTACATTTCTGACAAAGAGGATGTTAGCTGAGACATAGGAGGGTAATGTTAAGTGATGCATGGTGACATAAATTCTTTAAGAAGAGGATGAATAGGGTATGTGTGAATCAAATGAAGCCATCGTGTTAGCAAACTTGTTTGTAGATAGAGGAATAATTTACAAGAGATAAGAGTCAAATCATCCCAATAGTGTATCTACATGATGTTTATACCACTATAGAATTTCATTTTTGCATAGGTAGGAACCATTAACCTAGTTAACCACTAGCTGAGAATCACCAAAAATGGTTATGGATTTGATACCCAAGAAGAGAGTTATTTGAAGTCTTAGAATCAAATCCTCATATTCAACCATATTGTTAGTGAATTCAAAATCTAATTTAAATGACAAAGGCATATTCTCACCATATAGAGGAATAAGAATGACCCCCACACCCCCATCATGTTGACATTTATATCTATCAAAGAGCATCATCAGTTGATATGATATGTCATCAATGGAGAGCATTGTAATGGATTCATCAAGGAATTCAAGGTTTCAAGGTTGATTGTCAGGTAAAGGGGTAACAGCTAACTAGTTAGTAATTTTTTACCCCTTAATATACTTTTTCTCAATTAATTCTAAATTGAATTTATCAAGAAGCATGAGCCACTAAACTACATGTTCATTATGATATGGCTTAGAATGCATATATTTTAGGGGATCAATATGGGTGACCACATAGGTTTTATGATTTAGGAGATAATGGTGAAGCTTGGAGGTAGAAAAGACCAAGGCAAGGTAAAATTTTTTTAGTATGGGTATATCAAGTTTCATAATCAATAAGTGTGTGGCTTATGTATTAAACTACCTACTCTCAATGTTGGTCATCTCGATGTACAATCATAACACCTAGATAATGGTCTATTATGGAGTTGTATAGGTAAAAAGGCTGGTTTTCCTTAGGTAGAATAAGAACCAGTGGGGAAAGGAGATATTGTTTAAGTTCATAAAAATCTTCTTGGAAATATGTATTCTAATTGAAGGAGAAATTATTTTTTAGGAGATGGTGAAAGGGTTGGCAGTGATCTGACAACTAGGAAATGAAGCAGCAAATTGACTAAAGTTTGCCTTGTTAGCTATGGATTTGTTTGATATTAGTAGGTGGAGGCATCTATAGGATTGATCTAACCTTAGAAATATCAACCTCAATACCATAGAGAGAAATGATAAAACCTGAGAGCTTATCAAAAATAACACCAAAGACACATTTCTTAGGGTTCATTCAAATGTTATATTGGAGGAGATGAGAAAATATAATTTTAAGAATTATCAAGTGGTATTGATGAAGTTTAAACTTACTAAGTAAGTCATCTATGTAATATTCCATAATTTTGTGTAAGAGATCATGAAAAATGTAGGTCATGGTGCATTGGTAAGTTACACAAGCATTTTTAGGCCAAAAGGCATGACCTAATAATAGAAAGTCCCCCATGGGGTAATGAAGGTTGTCTTATGCTGATTCTCAGGAGCAACTAGGATTTGATTATATCTAGAGAATCCATACATAAGTGATAACATCTCATGGTCAGCTATCAGATTAATAAGTTAGTTGATACTTGGCAATGGGAAGTCATATTTTGGATAAGTGAGGTTTAAATCATGATAGTCAGTGTAAATATGGATTCCCTCAATCACTTTTGTGATAGGAACAATATTAGAAATCCATTGTGAGTATTTGATGGGTTGGATAAATTTAATAGAAAGGAGGTATTAGAGATCTTCTTTAACAAGGAGATAAATATAAGGATGCATCTTGTGAAGCTTCTACTTAATAGGTTTAGCATCTTGATTGGTGATAATGTTATAGGTGATGATAAATGGGTCAATACTAGGCATGTCATTGTAAGAATAAGCAAAGGCTTTACTATGGTCATTAAGAAATGTCGCATAATCAGATTGCTCAGAGGAATTTAAATATTGGCCAATCTTGAGGATGTGAGGGTTATCATGAGAGGGTAGTTTGATGTCAATGTTTGATTCATTTAACATAGCTTGTGTTTTGGATTAGAGTGATCATTATATATAGGAATCATCCACACCTATGTAGGTGAGAATTACATCATCATCTTGACATTGGATAGCATTAATAGTGGGAAAGTATTCATCAATTATTTCAAGATGAATGAGAGGAAGGGACCTTATTTCCTTACCCTGATGATAGGTGAGAGGCCCCAAATGGATGGTATTTATTGAAAAAAATTAGGGGGTATAGATACCTTTGATTTGGTAGGTGATGGTGGAGTAGAAGGTGGATAAGGAGAGACTGGTTCTTTGATAATTGGTACATGGGAAGTCTTAATGAGTTTAGTTGGTTTATCATATCCCACTCCATACCTCTTTTTGGCATTTTTGATGGTGTTTATAGGAGGATATTTAATAGGTGTATGGACACATTATTCATAATGACCCAAAGCAAATCCTTCCAAGCACACCTATAGAGATAGGTGTGATCAAATCTAGGGTTACATAGGAAAGGTAAGTCATAGGTAAATGGTTGTGGTGAAGAAGATGGATTGCTGAAAATGGGAGCTTGATCAATTCCCCCATATGTAAAACTAGTTTGAAGGTTAGGGGGCCCATAAGGGATGACCATCCTAATACGAGGATCATAATTTAGGTGCATGTGAAGCCTTCCATACTCTTGTGGAGTATATAACATGTTGAGCATCAAAAAATGATATTCACTGAGTGATAAACATTGAAGGTCTCCTCCATGGGATCTTTGTCAAGAATTTGTGTTGCTAGTTTTTGAGTAACTATGGGAATGGAGCTTGTAGAAGATTCAAAATTATCATGAAGAAAATATGATGTTTTCAATAGAATGAGAAAATCATTGGGACTATAGGTCATGTTTCATGTTTTAAACAGATGTGGGTTAGTAGATATAACACGTACTTGTCCATCATGTTCAAACTTGACACAATAGTGCAAAGTTGAGGGTACACATGCCATAGCATGTATTCAAGGTCATCCAAGCAATATGTTATATTAGAACTCTCCTTCCATAACATAGAAGAGCTTTGAATAGTGTGGGACGAACACAGATATGTAAGACATTAGTGCCCACCATAGTAGTTGTAGTATCATTAAAAGAGCAGAGTACCACATCGATGTGAGACATGTAATTGTCAGGAAGGGCTAGTTGTTTGTAGTCATGGGTGGAAATAATATTAAAATTATCTCCCCCATTGATCATAACTCTCTTGACATGAGTTTGATCAATATATCTAGTAGTAAAAAGGGCATAATCTTGATCTTCAAAGTGTTGGAGTATAATTTCTAAATTACTAAAAGAGATTAGGGAGATAGAATTAAGGGAGCCAACCAAAGCTTCAAGATGTTGGGGATCATCTGATTGTACCTCAATCACTTGTAAAGCACTAATCAAATCTTAAAGGTGTTAGGATGATTTTTAGATTAAATCATATAAGTACATTTTCATAGGACTTTGGTGAAGCTATTTCACCATTAATGTTTGAATAATGTCTAAAGATGTTGTTTTAGGAAAACCCAAGATGCAAATCTTAGGATTAGTAGGAGGAGTGTCTTTGGTGAAGGGATGAGCCCAAGGAGCAATAACTTTTTCCTTAGATTTATCTTTTTGTTTTTGTGACCATGTGGCCATATTAATTGTGTGATTTGAAATGTTGGTCAAGGAGGTGGTAAAGGGGTTACGATGACATCTTTAGGTTTGAATTTAGGTGGAATACTAGGAGACACTGTGGATGTTAAATGTGAAATAACAAGAAGGTTAATGACAGTATCATTGAAGAGAGTGTCAACATCGAAGTGTTGCCAAATGATTGCTATGAGGGATTTACAACTCTCAATATCATGTCTAGGTGAATGATGATATAAACACACTTGTGTATCATTAAACCAATATGGCTTCATTCCAAGAGGACTATAAGGCTTAATGGGAGAAAGAGTTATTATGGAAGACTTTAATAACTGATGTAGGAAAAATCTTTGAGAGCCTACAAGTGGGCTTGCACTTATTATGCTAATAGGAGTGGACACCTTCTTTTGTTTCAATGCTAGAAAGGTAATTTTACGTGGTACTTTGTTTGGTGATGATAGAGTTATATGTTTTGTTGTTACTTTCCTAGTATTAGATGTCAAAGGTCTACCAAATGGCAAAGCTAGGAGTGGAGGTAGCTTAACCTTTTATTTTTCTTGGTTAGGAAATATTCCAACTAAGGTAGAGGGGTGTGGTCCCAAAATGGATGGTAAAGTTAAGGGTTGAAGAAGGGATCAGTGAGATCTAGAGAACTCAACATTTTTGTGTAATTTAGGTCATGAAACTCCAACTTGTGGTTGAGGAAATAAATCTAATTTCACCTATGGATGAATTAAATTAGAGATGGTGCATATGCCTAAAGGTCTGATCTACATTAATGTGGTAGATTACTATGAGGGTGAGGGTTTTGACATAGATGGCTAAACTTCAAGTACTTTTGGTGAAGAAGCTCTAGATTTATCAAAGACATTGGGGTAAAAGGTAGTGAGAGTGTTGGTGATAAAGGTTGAATTCTATTGTATTGGATAAGGATTTTTTAGATGGTCCCAAAATGTTGCATGATCTAGCTTTGTGGAGTCAATAAATTCTAGACTTTTCACCAAATTTAAGATGGGTTTAAATGAAGTTGATGTAGGTCTTACGATTGTGTTTTTAGAAGGCTACAATTTTTGGGAGAGAAGGAAATTGTTAGTTTCTGCTACTTCAGGCCAAAGATGAGAAATAACTAGAATGGGGTCCTATTCGATAGAGATGAGAGAAGAAACATGGTTTACCATGGGTGGAGGGTGGGTAGGTGAAGAAGGTTTCTCAAGAGGGTAAAACATAGATATTATGGCTCCTTCAACATGTGGGTAAGGCATAGGTAAAGTATGATCCTCCATAGGTAAAAAAAGGGGTAAGAGTGGGACAATTGGAGTAGGCACAATATGTCTCTCATCTATTATAGGAGTAAATAATACTAACTCCTCTAAGTGTAAAGGTGGAGTAGGTGGGGTACTACTCTCTATAGGTAGAACAAAGGTAGGCACAGAAGGTTCCTCAAGAGGGTATAACATAGGAATTATGTTCCCTTGAACATGTGGTTGAGGAATGGGTAGGGTGTTTTCTTCAAGTGGTAAGAGGATAGGTAATATTGGTGAAAATAGAATTAGCATTATAGGCTCCTCAGGTGGAAAAACAAGTGGTAAAGGAGGCTCTTCCTCATGAGGGATTAGAATGGGTGAAATAGGCTATTCTACCTAAGGAGGAGGAATGGGAAAAATAGATTCCATTGAATGTGGGGAGGAATTGATGAAATGGATGTCTCCTATTGAGGGGAAGGTTGAACTAGAGGTAAAGGAAATAATATATTAACCATATGGATATTATGACCACCTAAGTTAGTTGTGTAGTGGATAATATTTTGATTCAGTGAATGGTTAGGAAAAGGGTTTTTAAACACATCCATACTTTGACTAGGGGTGCATTAAGATTATTTAAGATGAGATCACCTCTATCACACATATCTTGACCAATTTTCTTGAGTGTCTTATAGTTATTAGAATTGTGGCTTTTAACTCGATGGTAACCACAAAACTCATCTTCCTTATACCAAGTTGGGATAGGATGGGAAGGGTCAAATTGTATAAGAGGTTTGATATGAGGAAGGATTATGACACCTTGTTGTAATAGTTTTTCTAATATGGATGTATATGACTCCCCGATGGGAGTGTATTAGCTTTGTTCACACCATTTTTGGAATTGCTTGGTCAAATTTTGGGAAATTGAGGAATTCAATTGGTTTGTGGTTATTAAGAGGTTCACTTAATGACCACCACATTAGTGGAGCCTCTATCTTTTTGGTTAGAGGGAGAAGTTATAGAGGAGTCATTTAATTTGGAATAGGGATTATTACTATGCAACTTGACTTTGTATTCATCTATAACATGAACCTCAAGTTTTTATGCCATTGTAAAGGCCTCATTAAATGTGCAAAAATTTTATACCTGGAGTGTAGATGAGATGTGCCTAACACATGCCCTAGAGAAGAGCTCAATAAGCTCAATTTGAGGTAAGGATAAGGAAAGTTGATTGATCAAGCTTTCCCAATGAGTGAAAAAATATGTAATAGACTCATCATCAAATTTTTTGATACAATAAAGATTTGTTATAGAAACCTTCTTAGAAATGTTAATAGAGAAATAGTCTAGGAATATTTGTGTGAGTTGGGTAAATGAGAAAAGGGAATGATGAGGTGTAGAGCTATACCAATCCAAATCAGCACCTGAAAGAGACATAGGGGAAGTGTGAAGTAGTAATGCATCATCATGCCCTATTAAATAACAAACATGTATAAATGCTCAAAAGTGTTTTTATGGGTCCTCTTGACTCTGAAAACAATTAAATTTAGGGAGTTCCCATTGGCTTGAATAAGGGTGAATATGCATAAAAGGATGGATTGGTTCATTGCATATCTGATCATAAGATAACACATTTTTTGAACCAGAAATAGATGTCTCTAAATTAGACATCTTGTCCATCAACATCTTAATGAGGTCTAGATGGAGATTGGTTTGGAGAATACCTCCTAAGTTATAGGGAACCTAATAGGAAGTAGAGGGAGAGTATGACATAGATTTTTGAGGTTGTGTTAGATAAACATAAGGATAATGAGTCATAGGTTGGGGTATGGAAAGAAAGGGGGCTTGTCCCATTAGGTTGGAGACTATGCCTTAGCTAGTTGTTGTTATTACAGGTTGGATTATTGGCATGGTTAGACTAGATGAAGGGTAATTCATAACTCAGGTAATTATAGCCACGAGGGTAGATGGAATAGGTACCACTAAATTCTAGAATGGGGTGTTACTTGACTAAACTAGTTGTAGTTGTGAAAGTAAGGAAGTCACACTAGGGTTTAGGTGGGATTGGGTAGTTGGAGATGTTACACTTTGGACATTATTTATAGTTGGGTTACTCATCAAAGTGGTGGTTTGGGTAACCATGGGGAAAATAGTGGAGGCAACTAAAGCTAAGGTTGTCTCCATTAGAGAGGTTGGCATACCATAGATTGGGTCACTTGAAGAATTACAGGTTTGGCTCATAATAAGGTAATACTAAAGGGCTGCCACATTATGATCAAGAAATTTAGTAAAATATTGATCTCCCTTAGGCACAATAAGAATTTGGTTGGGGATGGGAGTATGATCTATATCTGAATTATGCTCCATGATAGAATTAGAAGTGAGAGGGGAAGGTGGAAGTGGTTTTTAGCTTGCATAATTGACAATAATTTTGGCTTGAGCTCATGTCAATACCATGCAAGAAGAAGTATAAATAGTCTTACTACCCTATATTATAAATAGAATAAGTAAAAACCAAGTTTGAGTATAGGTAAATGGGTTATTTCAGCTTGCTATTTTGAGATGATGAAATTACACAGTCACCAACATCGGTCACTTGACCGATGTTAGTAGAAAATGTTTACTGACGTCAGTGGATTAACTAATGTTGGTAGGTAAAATCTGTTCATACCAGTAGGGTTAATTGATGTCGATCACTATTATATCTTGGGAGATGGTAAGTCTAATGTTTTAAGAAACCAGAAGTTGAAACTAGGTAAAATAGTGGATGTAAGAGGTTTGTGTAAAAAAGAACACTTAGAAAACTTGAGATATAGGTTACACAAACAGAGTATTAGAAATAGTATTAATTTTGTGAATCAATAAAAAAAATGTCTTTACCAACTCCAAAATATAGAAGGCAATAAAAAATGTAGGAAAATAACATACAACCAACAACTATTAAGTCCTAGAGATTAATTTTTAGTCTCGTATTGTCTTATGCCTTAATCAGATAGTGAGAAGAGAATTTGGTTATCAAAGGTACTAGAAAGCATTCTAGAGATGGTTTTAGGTTAGTTTTAGTGCTCAAGAAGAAATCTATGTTAAAATAGGTACATGGCTTGTTATAGGATCTTTCTCTCCACACTTCATGAACCTAGATCTGAGCCAAGCCTCTTGGCCAAAATATACCTTCTATCTAGAGTTTATACTCTACCATATAATGGAATGGGTTCTCCCCTTGCTAGTGAAATCCAAGTAGGATTGTCAGGTAGGGTAAGGGGATCCATCAGGTGATGAAATATTGATGGGCCTTTTCATAGGTGAGTTTATATGTTTGTTTTTATGAATGTGATTTTGTTTTGTAACACAGGTGCACTAAAATTTATTCAAAATTCTTGTAATTAACTAGGTGAGTTAATATGAAACAAGCAAACAATGAAATGCAGTAAGTTTTAAACCCAAATCTTAAATGTTTATATTTGAATGAAAATAGAGATGAAATAGGAATAGAGTATGAAATTCACTATCCTAATATTCATGTAAGAAGAAGTAAAAAAGAGATTCCCTTTTTTTTAACTTGTAAAATAAAATGATAAATTGCTTTTTAGAGGCAAAGAGAAAAGAAATAAAATTTTGGTTTAATGTTTTTTAAATAAAAAATAGAATATTGAATTATTAATTTTAAGAGAAAAGACGAGGAAGTGAAATAAATGAATTTTTCACTATAATGCACCTATTTTAATTCTTAAAACAAGAAATGAACCCAAGGAAAACTCTAGGGTCCCACCGGGCGTGCCAAAAATGTTTTGTTAAATTTCATCTATTTCAAGTCTAAATGAAAATAGAAAAGAATGATAGGGATAAGTGATTGGAATGAACCTGAATTGGTTTTCACATGGTATCCAAAGATTTTGAGCATTCTTATTTGGCTGGGGAGGACTATCTACAACTAAGAAAACACTGCCACAAGATGTTTGTTAGCAGATAAATGAGTGGGCAGCCAAGCTATGAGCTTGTTCTAAGAAGTGTGAAGCTTCCTTAGAGATGACAGTCCACTTTTGAGAGAAAAGAATAATAAATAACTAAAATAGTTGTAAAGGGAGAGTGAAATACAGATAATATTACCATTATTCGTAACCTAAGTGTAGTAGAGAGTATCAGGGTGCATGTTGTGTACTTTGTTTGTATTTTAGAATTTGTTTGGGTAGTTTTTGAAGAGGTTCATACATAGTCACCAACATCAATAGGGGAATGACCAATATCAGTTATACTATCGAGGTTAGTGGTGAAGGTGATTGATATTGGTTAGGCTATCGAGTTCAGTAGGGGCAATAATTTCCTAGGGGCTTGTAGAAGGCTTTTCCAAGTCTAGAAAATGGTTTTGATTAGGTCTGGGAGGTTGGAGAGAGTTATGAGACAGAGAGAGAGAGAGAGTATGGTTTAGGCAGATCTAGTGAGAGGTTTGGTGTGTCAGCTTAAGGGGAAACAAGTGAATAAGCTTTGTAACTCCCTCATGGGGGTTTGGTCAAAAGTGTGTAAAGTAATGCATAGTAGATATAAAGTGATAGTAGAATAACTATTTTAAAACACCTAAAAATAAGTGATGTACTTAGTTATGGTTACTAAATGATAAGTTTCATATTGATGATCCCTATTAGGGAGTCCAAACCTGAATGCCTAAATAGAGAGAACAAGTGGGTGTTGTTGGTCCTCAAAATCTTAGCTCCTAATCAATATTAACATACACAAAATGATAGTAAGCCAGGATGTGAAAAATCCAATGTCAAGAGCTCAAATGCAATTAAGAATGAATTTTCTTGATTTATATTGACCTAAACTTTAGGTTGTAGTTTGGATTATATCACCAACGTCAGTGATCCCACTGACATCATTTGTGGTTTGACTCATGTTGGTGGCCCTAGAATAGGTAAACCTTGGTATTTTTGGCCTATTTTATATTTTTATTCATGCCAAGTGTGGTCCCCATTACAAAATGGTAAAAATAAGAGGTTAAGAAAGAGGTAGTTGATTAGGAATTTAGTTTGGCAGTGAGAATAAGTCTTGGGTAGTTAGGATGAGGGGACTAGGTCTTGAGGTGACACATCAGGTGGGAATTAGTCATAGGGTGAGATGGATAGGTAAGGTGGAAAAAGGATTTTTTATTTAACTTAATTAAGTATTTTAAATTAATTAAATGTGTGAGGGGTAAAATCATGGGTTAAGGAGGTTAATTGTTATTATTGAAAAATGGTCTAAAAAGGGGTTTCAACATAGGGAGTTATGCACATGTGTGTCACATAATTTTGGTGTTTTTAGGGACTCTATTTATAATATGCACAAAAATATTCATGGCTTCATCCCATAAAATCCTAGGAATACCATTTTGAAACATTGTAGATTGCAACATTATTCTAGCCATTTATATGATAGTGTGGTTTTTCATTTCAATAATACCATTTTGATGAGGGAAATAGGGACTTTTTAATTACCTTTGAATACCACAACTAATGTAAAAATAATCAAACTCTTTACCAATATTCTCACCCCTTTCATAAGAATCATGATGTGAATTCCTCACATCCTTTAAAACCGATTCATAGTGATGTTGTGGGAATTCTTGAAGTTGTATCTCTTAATTTTTCCTTGTATTCTATTAGTTTTATTGATTATTACACTATAATGATGTGTTATCTAAATTCAAGGAATTTAAAACTAGTGTAGAAGATACAATTGATTTTTCTATTAAAAGATTAAGAAATAATAATGGTGGTGAATATGTTATTAAATAATTACTTAAATGGATGCCTATATATGATCATGGCACATTGGAGGATCCTTGAGAATTCATATAGAAATATATAAGCCACCATAGGGCTTAAAATTTTCCAAACCTTCCTGAATCCTTGCAATGAAGCATTTAAAATCTTTAAATCAAATTTTGCAGCCAAAAATCTCCACTTCCATATTTTTTTATTTATTCTATCCATATAAGTGCATTCCAAGTAAAGATAAAAAGTTGAACGGGCTTGAAGAAGCATTCACAAGATGTGTATGTAGTTTGAATTGCAATTACTAGTGTTTTTGGAGGTTGAAAACACTAGAAATGGGACTTAAAAGATCTAAAACAAATTTTCTAATTTTTCCATACTTTAAAAAAAACTTAGAGCCATAAAATTTGATGTAATAATTTTGTGCATGCTAATTTTATGTGTAAAATTAATCTCAAGTTGTTTTAATAGAGGATTGAGTACTAGATTGAAGTATGTTTGATCACAAACACTAATATAGAGGAATAATAAGAGTTTTTAATTTAAGTGAGTTGCCTATAATATTATACTAAAAATATACCATTTATTCATATGTATAGAATAAAAATGCTTGGCTAAGAATCTTTTACTTATATAATATAACTCTTTCAACCCACCTTACCACTAAATCAACTCATCATAGGCTCTAGTACCATTATAAATTTTCTAAAATATAAAATATATATGTAAATAATTTAAATAGATCTAGATGAGATAATAAGATCAAAATCATATTACACATCCAGATCACATGACACAAGAATTTATCATGGGAAAACCTCTAGTGGAGGTAAAAACCCATAATGATTATTCAATGCTGAAACTATTCCCCCAATACATAAAATCTTCTCAATATCACTTATTCATAGGATGGCCTTCACAAAAACCTTGTTCACCCAAAAATATATCAAGTTGGAATGAAATTTCAATAGGGATAATACCATATTTAAATATTCAAAAGGGATGTGACCATTGTGAAATAACAAGTCCATCCATCCTAATAACCCATTTAATTAAATTTAATAATTATCAACTAAACATAACTTTATTATTTATTTTCCTGAGATTTTTACCTCATGTTAATACATAATATATTATTATTTAATTATTTTACCAAGGCTCATAAATATTAATCCCACTTAGAATTAAATTTTCTAATAGTCACATGCTTTCATCTTGAGTCATTTTTTTCTCAATTCTTTCCATTCAGTTGATGGGCTCCTTTTTTCTCTTCCTACTACCTACAGCTCTCTATTTTTCATGTATCATCCCAATATAAAGGGGATATTTCAATATAAATCCTACTTAGAATTAAATAGGCTATATCCATATGGTAATGTGGTGTCTTCATCTCTTTGGCTCTAGTTGTTTCCATCCAACCTCTAGAACTTCGTCCCTCTTGGTCTAATTTCCTCATTCCTCATATGTATTCAAATTTATCTAATATTTCTTTAGAATTAGGTCTCTGAAGGATAAATTATTGATTTCTTAGTGGTTTATTTCACTTTTTATCCTAATTTGTCAAGTTTTATCATGGTTTATCCATCCACTCACATATATAGGTACAAAAAGAGTGACCATATTATTCAATTGATAAATTGATAGTTGTCCACACTTCCACATATTTCTACCTAATTAATATGATATCCTATCCAAGTCATGCTTCATATTTGAAAATTTAATAGGTGGTATATCTTTCACATGCCTTAATCCTTGTCATATTATCCTTCCCTAGATAAGTCACTTCCCCAACTACTAAGATCTGAAATTAATAGCTATGTATAGGGATTTATATCATGTCATTTCTTGTGTTCATCAACTCAATAATCATCATTCCTCTCTCCATCAATATGGCTAACTAGTTGTACCTTTTTTTGTGTATAGACATAACCCCTATCCTTTCATGTTTATCTCTTTGAATTTGTCAACATGCCAACTCCTTATACATGTTGTTATTCCTTTCTTGAACTTCTAAGTATATCCTCTTTTTCACCTTCCTTTTATGTCTTTTTTAGATGCCTTTCTTGTCATCTTCTTAGTTCTATTTCCTCCCCACACAAAAATATACGTTTGGTCCTCTAGTGCAGTGTTATGCTGAGATGTGTTTATCTGGGTGCCACTACAAAATTTATTTTTAGTGGAATAAACATTATTCTTATGATTATATGGCACTTCCAACCTCACCAAATATACTTAGACATATTGTATTGGTATTATCGAAAGAAAGTCCCTAGTCAACTTGGGACTGGATATTAAGAGGTGAGAAAATTTTATTACCTAAAAATGCTTTTGACACTAATAAAAATGGGAAGAAGAGTGGGTAAGGAAGCCTTATTACCTAATGTCATTGAATTTATTATTATACAATGGTGTCAAATACCTTATTACATGATGTAACTAGGGTCTCAAAAGACCCAATTCAATAAAAGTCAACAACTTTTGAAGTGTTAGTAGGTGAAGGGCCTGACCTCATGTTGTTAAGTATTTATAAATAAAAAAGTAAATCTTGACTGATTATTTGGTCAGTTGGAATTTTTATATAATTAATAGCTTTAATCAACCCTTATTTTATGATATAGGGCACCTTTATTACCTTCAATTTATGTGGTGACTCATTCATCTCTAGTCTTGTATTCCTTATTGAAGGGATGAAAATAAGCATGAGGTCAATTGGTGAGGAGAAAATATTTTTTCAATGAATAAACATTGATATATGGGTCATCATTTTATTCCTTAGGAGTGTTATTCTTGTGATTCCATGATTGCAACCATCTTCTACTAATTGTTCGCTTAGGGTTTGAACTAGTTCATCCTATAAGTTAATATCAAGGGGAAATTTGAAGTGCATTATACTACCTCCCACTCAAATTCCTTAAGGGATTCCCACACCCCAGATGCACATTTTATATAATCTAAAATTGATATAGGTCATATATTTATTACATCTTGAGTAATGCCAATGGAAGGTATCACATGCTTCATAGTTCTTACTAGGGAATACATATTTAGGGTGTGGTCCTTTTCTCAATTATCATTAATCATGCATGGAGAACCCATTTTGAGTTTTATGGGAGTACCTACTCATGGGAACTCAATATTAACTAACCCATGCCTTATTGATTACTTAGAATGTTGATCAAAAGAAACATCCATTGATTCTCTAACCATTTGAAGTTCTACCTAAATAAGTTATTCCCTCTTCTAGGATAACTAGAGCTCACTTTGTAAGGCATGGATGATCCTTATAGCCTTGTGAAAAACTTTAAAATATTTCACTTGTTTAGAAGGGTCAGTCCATGGTCATGAATTATTTTATGTTATACTCACATATTTCTCAGGATGGAGTGTAGATCTAACCTAAATTTTATTTGATGCTTTTTATGTGTGATGTGCCTTCTTGGTTATTTTCCCTATCCCTATCAATGGGTAGCCTTTTTGCTTTATGTTTTTTGGGGTTGCCATCACTAACCCTAACTCTAATAATTTATTCAATTATAACTTTATTTAATAACAACTTCATCATTACAACTTGTGTTTCCAAGCCCAATCAAGTTTATTTATCCATATGATACACGACTTCAGATCTAATCATATTTTCTAGTGCTAGTCAAGGCTTATTAAACTCAAATAATGGATAAAACATGTAATATTAGTAGTCGTCTACTAAAAACTAATGAGACTACTTAAATGACTAAAGGGCATACAATATCTTTGAGACAAAGGTATTAAACCTCGTATCATAGTCATGTATAGTCTTTGAATCTCCATAATTGATGTCCTTAAATGTGATAACATCATGATGTTCCATATTCAGGACATCAAACTCCATAATAAATGTGGTCTTGAGGAGGATGAATTCAATCAGTTTCTATGTTAGATCAACCTTTTGATACTAAGTCTATGATCAACTCCATAGAGTGGTATTAAAATCATATGCCTTCTACTCTAACTATAAAATCCCTCGATCCCTCCAAATTACATTTCAACTATTCACATGGTCTGAAGCATATTTCATTCAATATTAATTTAAAAGGTTAATATCTAAATCATAACATATCTATTAGAGTATTGTGATCACAGTTTTCATTGGGAGGGATTTTCCTTAGATAACACAGATTGGTTCGCCTCCTCTTGTTATGATAAATCTTTCATCACATCTTGATATAGTATAAATTTTCCTAAGCCTTTTCAGATGACAAAATGTGTATTCTAGCTATGTTGCTTCTAGTTTGGATAGGGGGTCATGAAAAACCTACTCAAGTGGAGTTTCTACTTCTACCTCTTTAACCTCCACTCATAGTGGATCTCATAATATCTCATCTAACTCTAAGAGGCATGTATGTGATTGTGTGTTAGGATCAAAGACATCATGTATCATTCCATTAATATTTTGACACTTGGTCCTAATTGAAGATATTTATATATCATGTTTCAACTCCATGGTGTACCTAACCTTTCCTTGGAGTGTGTTATATTTACACAAGAGTTAGCCTCATTCCCTTCCCTTCCTCTAAGGGTCCTCACAAAATTTATAGAAATTAACTCTTCCATTTTTTAAGGGTCCCAATCAGTCATTCTCATCTATCAATTCTCAACATACCTATACCTTATAAATTCTTACTTATCTGGTGATTTCATGTTGAATTATGATCTGTTCACTATGTATATCATATGGGCTATCTCTAACCAATAAATATTGAATACATAATGTGCCCTTTTCCAATAATAATAATTAAATACAAACAAAGCCTTGATAACAAACCAAAATTTTATACAAATATAGATTGACACACATTAAATTAATTCCATAACTATCATATCACATAGGGAATGAAATTCCTATGATCTCACCCAAGGTTTGAAGGAATAGAGGATATAGGCTAGGGTAATATTATTTATGTCCAATGAAAGAGCAGTTTTTGAGAGAAGTGAGAGAGGGAGATAACTAGATAACTCAATTAACGCACAAATACTATTATATAATCATACAACAAATAAGTGTTCAATATATTATATTTATTATAACCAACATATGTTAAATATAAGGGAAAAAATTATTTCATACTTCTCTACTTCTCATTAGCCACATGTAAGTGGAAATCAAGTGTTATGATTGTGTACCACATACTTACACATAGTCTTTCCACTTGCCATTATGTTTGAAATATCTACACAAGGGAGCTAAATTCCATTTTCTTATAGGATTTGTCTTCTCTCTCATGACACTTTTAATCTCATTATCACTTGTTGTTTTTGTACATAAACTGTACATAGTATTGTAGGTGAGATTTTGATTATTTATCAACTTAGTTTCAAATCTATCGTTGACTTGAAAGTGGCTTTATTGATATTTTAATGGGTTGGATCACTAATTTAATTTTTAATGGAGTTTAAAATTCATGTTTGAGACCCTATTAAATTATTTTGATGTTGGTCTTGGTCTAAATGAGACCTACAAGATTGATGCATGTAGGTTACTTTTAGACTTCTTAGGCTAAATAAAGAGACATTTCATGAATTCCTAGATTTATCAACTATATCAAACCATTACACCTCCTTATCACTCATTCATATGTCATAGAGCTTAATACAAGCATTCACATCTTTAACTTACACTATTGGTTTGTATAGACTATAAGTATAGTCAACCATATATGCATAAGTTATGTGTGCATGAACTTGGAGCATGTAGTAAATTTTGATCTCATAATGATAGTATTTGTATAATAAATGACCATGTGAATACATGAATACATGTATAAGGTCTTGTTTATGACTCTGAGCACTCCCATTCACTCTTTCATTCTATACAAGTGTGCATATGAAGGAGACACTAGATTCTTATTGAAAAATGTGTATAAAGGATCATATCTTATTTATCTCACTTCCAGTGATGCAAAACCATCTCAAAACATCTCACCATGATGTATTAATTGTTCCTAATCCAAACTTATCAATCAAAGATAAAATAAAATTTCTATACATGGACATTGTTTATATCAAGAAGCAAGCACACTTGAAGAATAAGGATAAAAACGCATGTCATAATAAACACTTGAACATAATGAATTGAGGGAGATTCCATGATTCACTAAGAATTATAAACCTATAATAATGATCATCATGAAAAGGAAACTAGAACTTACATCGGGATTATCTAAAATAGCTTATACACCAAGACATTATTCCTCTAAATGAAATCACCTCATGGAGATTATTTAGACAATGAAACCACCATGAAAGGGATATCAAAGACCTTTAAAAACCACCCTAAAAATAATTCCTCTCCATATATTTATGAGATAGAGAAACAAGTGCAAGAACAAACCCCGCTTAGATGTATAAGCCATAGTGACCTGATGTCACTCTTAGCAATTATTCATAAATAAGAGGCCAAAATTATGCAAAACAATTCCATTTATTTCAATATTACTTTAACCCCTAATAATTTCCAAAATTTTAGCACCTAATTCTCTCTATCTCTTGGCCATACCATTCAATGCAAATTTACCTTCTTGAGCTTGTGAAGGCAAAAATAGAAGATAAAAAGTGTTTGGAGTGTCATTTTAAATTTAAACTTGGTCTAGTAATCTAAATTTTTTTGAGGGAGTCAAGGAGACACTTATAAACCATTTTCAACTGAAAATTAATCTTTCAAGGCCATACAAGTTCTTGAAAAATGTCCTTTTGCCAAAATTAAGAGTTGAATTATAGGGTCTATCAGACCCTAACTATTATTGAACCATATATAACTTTTATTTTACATTATTTTAGTTTTTAATCTTCCTTAAATGTTCTTTCCTTAAAGTGGCACATATAACTCTTCTTCATGGGCCAAAAGGTGGCCAAATTGACATGTTTGGCATATAAAAGCCAAATAAATGTTAGACCATGATAATATGATATAAATGATTTCCAAATAACCTTTTGAAATTAATATATACCATGATATACCTTTTACCATTTTTGACCATGTTTGACCATGTATTTAACCATAAGATTAGATAATTGAACATAAGACCAAAACTTAGACAATTCTAGACAAGGACACATATGACCATATGGGACTATTTAGGCCCATTAGAGACCATGACAAGACCATAAAAAACATTAGACACCTCTATGAATTTTTAATCTATAGGGGTGACCAATTTTGACTTGGGGTCAAAATTTGGTCAATAGTTACTATTGGCTAACCATGGAAATAAATGCAGCTGTGTACATCAAAAGATGCGATAAATATAAAAGGCATGCCAATTTAATTCATGCACCAACTAGAACACTCAAGATGATTCTTAAATCATGTCTTTTTTCAACATGGGGACTCGATCTTTTTGGGAAGATTAACCCTACCTCATATGATGGCCATAAACACATCCTTACTACTATCAAGTATTTCACTAAGTGGGTTGAAGATATAGCCCTCACTTATTTGACTAGAAAATAGATTTCCAAATTCATATTCAACCATCTCATCTAACATAAATGTTAGACCATGATAATATGATATAAATGATTTCCAAATAACATTTTGAAATTAATCTATACCATAATATACCTTTTACCATTTTTGACCATGTTTGACCATGTATTTAACCATAAGATTAGATAATTGAACATAAGACCAAAACATAGACAATTCTTGACAAGGACACATATGACCATATGGGACTATTTAGGACCATTAGAGACCATGAAAAGACCATAAAAACACTAGACACCTCTATGAATTTTCAATCTATAGGGGTGACCAATTTTGACTTGGGGTCAAAATTTGGTCAATAGTTACTATTGGATAACCATGGAAATAAATGCAACTATGTACATCAAATGATGTTATAAATATAAAAGGTATGCCAATTTAATTCATGCTCCAACTAGAACACTCAATATGATGCTTAAATCATGTCCTTTTTCAACATGGTGACTTGATCTTTTTGGGAAGATTAACCCTACCTCATATGAAGACCATAAACACATCCTTACTACTATCAAGTATTTCACTAAGTGGGTTGAAGATATATCCCTCACTTATGTGACTAGAAAATAGATTTCCAAATTCATATTCAACCATTCCATCTAACATTATATCTGATAATGGAGGATCATTTTTTTTAAAAGATATCAAATCACTCTATATTGAATACAACATCACCCAACATTTTTCTACCACATATTACCCCCAAAGTAATGGCCAAGTAGAGGCATCTAATAAGACCATGGTCAACATCCTCAAGACAATTGTCAATGATATTGGTCACAATTGAAACTTGCATATTTTATGTTCCCTCCAGGCATATCATACTATTACTATAATCCAATAGGAAACACACCATATTCCTTAGTCTATGACACTGAATTCATCCTTCCCATCGAGGTCGAGTTACCTTCTATCTCATTAAAACACATATTGGATGATGAAGATTATAGAGTAGCTCACTTTCAAGAGCTAGAGTTGCTGGATAAGAAATGCATGGCCATAGTAAATAACCTTCAACCATATCAAAATAGGCTACATGATCAATATAATTGATGGATAAAACATAGAGAATTCAAGCTTGGTGATCTTATCCACCACAAAAACCAAAAGAACACCACAACTAAGAAAAATAAGAAAGGAAAATTCAAGCCCAATTAGATAGACCCCTATGTCATTGTTTCCAATTAGGGTTTTGAAGCATACAGGCTTGCAACACTAGATAAATATGAACTTGATGAGCCTATGAAAATCATACATCTCAAGTGTCATTTCACTTAAGAGACCTAAAGTATTTTCTATGAGGCTCATTTACATTATACCATGTGCCATTCTTCCCATGCCTTCCCTTTTAATCAAAGTTGTTTTAACCCTCCATCCCCACCCCATTTTGACCTTGGTTATGATTCATTTGTTCTTTGGTAACCTTAAATGATTGGATTTAGATGAAATTTCAGTAGTAAATTTAGTATTATACAAAGAGATAGTATCTTGGACTAGTATGATGTTGGTTTGGCAATTACTATTAGATTCAACAAAGAGATGAATAAATGAATTAACTAGTGTATATAAACAATACATATAATCCTATTATATATGCATAAAAGAAACACCCAAAAAAATGTGGGTGGAATCATAAACATCAGGTAATGTAAAATAGCTAGGCCCATGTAACCTATTTACCTATGTGGTTAAAACCATTATAACTACATGCTTAGGGAATATACTATAGAAAATAGCCTAAGGTATTACAATAATATTCTAATACCCTCCCTTAATGAATAATCTATAAACAAGACCAATTTTTTCCTTAAATTTAATGAACTTATTTGAACCAAGTGGTTTGATCATTATATCAGTTGGATGCTCTATAGTGGGGTAATAAAAGAGACGGGTGTATTCATTTGTAACCAAATATCAGATGTAATGATGGTGAACCTTAATGTGTTTTTTCCTAGCATGGAATACTATATTATTCACAATATTCAAAATAATTTGGTTGTCATAGAAAATCAAATTAGGATTTGATGACTCAAACTGAAGATCCTCCAAGATTTTCTTTATCCACATAATTTCAAAACATGCACTGACCACAACTTTATACTTTACTTCTATTCAATATAATTACACTATATTTTTTATTTTTCTCTAACATTAAAAAAATCTTGAACTAAGAGTGAATACATATCCTATTGTAGATTTTCTTGAATCTATTGATCCTTCCCAATCAGAGTTAGAATATCCTAAAAAATCAAAATCTACAGGCTTCTTACATAGTATTCCAAAATCAAGAGTAACTTTGGCATATCTTAATACACATTTTGTATCTAACCAATGTACTTACTATGGCTTATACATGAATCGAGATAGAAAACTCACTACAAAACAAATATTTGATCTAGTGGTAGTGAGGTAAATGAGACTACCCACTAGCTATCGATAAACTATTTCATTAATTAGAGGTGAAGTAGTGTCACTTAAAATTTTATCTCCAACTTCCATAGGTGTGTGATTTGGATTAAAATCCATAATTTCACATGAATACAACACAATCACCATGCCAAAACTTAACACCTAAACAATGTTTCAATCGTCTTAAGTTTATCAAGTCAAAAGTACAACAAATATCAACCTTCATTTACTGAATAAGACTAGCACTACTCCTAATGATGGCTATATCATCAACATATACAATAAGAATCAAGATATCATCACTAGGCATCTTTACATAGAGATTTGGTTCATAATTACACCTTTTGAAACTAGACACCCTAAGGCATGAATCTATAGTCATATACTAGGATCAAGGAGCCTGCTTAAGTCCATACAAGGACTTGATCAACCTGAAAACAATAGGTTCCTTAACAAGAACCTAAAAACCCTATGGTTGAACCATGTATACTTCCTCCTCTAGATCTCCATTCAATAAATCACTCTTGACATCCATTTGGTGCACCTACCATCCAAACTGAGCAACAATAGCAACAATCAAATGAAAATTTACCATCTTAGTAGTTGGAAAAAAAGTATGTTCATAATCAACCCCTTCCTCTTGTGCATAAGCTTTTAAAATAATTCTATCTTTTTATTTGTCCAAATAACCATCTACTTTGAATTTTACTTTGTAAATCCACTTATAACCAATGGATTTCTTTTCTAATAGTAGCTCTATGAGATCCCAAGTCTTGTTTTTCATCAAGGAATCATATTCCAATTGCATAATTTATTCCCACCCATGCTTCCCTTTTACTTCTAAAAAATAATTAGGCTTAAATACATGCGAATTATAAGTTTGTAGAGAAAAATTTTCATGCTCACCTCTATTACCAAAGTATTTTCTTGATCTCAATATTCTTCCTTCCACACCTTGTAGTAAGTTTCCTTCCTTTAGTGCTTCTATTGTAGTAAAACACCACTTTGGATTCTTTGGTTTTTCTTCTATAACCTCATAATTACTTACAATAACTCCTTCCCTAGAATGTGATTCCACTAATGAACTAGAATCCTACTCAACTTTAACATCACAACTTATACAATCATTAGAAGAAAATAATTACTCAATATCTGAAAATGTACTAGTTATTGTGAAGTATCGCATCTTTTAATTTACTATGACATATATATTTACCACAACTTTGTTATTATAAACATCAAGTAATGTTTAGGCCTTTGACTGGTCACTGTACCCAAAAAACATGTATGTTTTGATTTTCACTTCCAAGTTACTTCTCTTTTGAATTGGAATAACTTTAAAAGCTACACAACCAAAAATTCTAAAAGCATTTACATCTAGAGTTCAACTTGACCAACCCTCCTTTATAGTCATATTATCCAATGCTTTTCTAAGAATTCTATTGAGGATGTACATTATTGTATTCACTACTTCTACCCAATAGCTCTATGGGACATTTCTACTTTGGACCATACAATGATCCATGTCCATCACCATCCTATTTTGCCTTTCCATAACTCCATTTTGTTGCATAATGTAAGGGGTAGTGTATTGTCTATGTATGCCTTTTAGTGGCATAAAACTCTTTGAATTATTTTGATATGAACTTACCCCCATTATCCATTCTAGGAGATTTCACTGATTGTCTTGCCTATTTTTCAACTATAGCTTTCCAAGTACAAAAGTTAGAAAAATAATTAGATTTCTTCACTAAAAAATATACCCACTTTTTATTATAAAAATCATCAAACAACAACAAAAAATAATAAGATCTAAAAGGGGTAGGTGTTTTCATTGGACCATTTAAATCCATATGTACTAGATCTAATATTCCCTAAACTCTTAAAGATTTACCAACATCAAATTAACGTCTATCTTGCTTCCCCAACTAACATCCAATACATACATGATGACTATCCCAAATATAAGGAATCCCCTTAACCATCTTAATATTTCTTAATGTATTCAAATACTATAAATTTAAATTCCTATACCTTTCATGATGTAGTAAACTTGTGCTATTAACTATTGTAAGTGCACTTTCCTTTACCCTTTGTGGATTTTCAAGTTTATACAAGCCTTTCTCACTAATCATAATAACAATAATCTTTTTATCTATGGTAGTGACTAAACATTGTTGTTTTTGAAAATTTACAACAAAATTAGATTTTGCAATGATCTCACTAATTGAAAGTAGATTTTTGTTCATATTAGGAAGATACCTAACATTATTAAATGTATAGCAAAATCCACCATTAAAATTTATCTGAACATTACCATATCCCTTCACAACATGAGCTCTACCATCTCACAAAGATATAGATTCATTAAAACTATAATTTTCAATAAAATCCACATACCAATCCTTATGGCATGTATAATGGCAAGATGCCCTTGAATCAAATTACCAAGCTTGATCAACCAAAGAATTAACACTAGAAGCCATGAAAGTAAAATTAGGAGATTTGATGTAGGAGAATCATCTCCAAATTTTTTAAATGATGTCAACATGTGGTTTAATATGTTATAGGAGGTGTGTTTGATGATAATGAGCCTTTATAAGCTTCATTGTAATCCATTTCCCTCCAAAAATGTATTCAAATTGTAATAATAGATTCAAATGTGTCTATAGGGACTATGGAAAAGTTGTGTATAATGTTCATTTGTGCTCTTATAATCAAGAGTCATTATAGTATGTTCTAGAATTAATATTGTGTAAATATGCTTAAATTTCAACATAAGACATTATTAAGAAAGTTTTTAAAAGAAAAGTCTACATTGGAAAGAATATAGGAGTTAGTTTCTAAAATTTAGGAAGAATAGATAGTCGATAAGACCTAAAGTATAGGATAAGGAGCTAAATTAAGTTATGAGACAAAGATAAAAGTAAGTAGTATGTAATTTTTAGGTGTGGATTGTAGAACACTTAGGTTTGTATAGAGAATAATCCAAATTATAGGTTTCTGAGAGATAATTTGTATAAGTTATATGTGATATTTAAGAATAAATAAATAAAGATGAGTGCTTATGAACTATGAAGAATCTCAAATTCTCTTGAATATGTAAGTACAAGGTTTGATCTTTATGATTTGAGTGCATGTTCTTTAGATGTTACATGATATTATTATAATTGATAGTCTTTGTTTCATGAATATATAATTTGGAAGATAATTATGTGCAAGGATTTAAGCATTATTTGGGATAAATCATATTGTACTTCTATTTTAATCATAATCAAAGGTAGAGTATTATTATAAAAAACAAAATGTGTTCTATCAAATTCTAGTTTTCATATATCTTAAAGTGTTTTATATAGAACCTCAGGATTCAAATTTTGATTTTGGGATTATTAATGAGTCATTTATTTGTGTAATTATGATTTGGAATTTAAACAGAGATCATCATTATGGATCTACTCATAATTGAATACAATTATTAATTTTGATGTCTATTCGAATAGTCAATAATGTATTATAGAATGATTAAACATGAAATCTGTGGTCTAAGAACTACACGTAGAATTAAAGAAGAGTAAGGAGAGTCATGATATAATGAATAATGAAGGAGCATATTAATGAAGTCAATTTCAACTTACATGAATGAGTGTTTTTTAGTAGCTAATCTAGTCTTGCAAAATGAATGATTATTTATGTTACAAAAGTTTATAGTATAATATGGATTACATAAATCAATTGTAAGAATCTTTAAGTTATTAGTTGAATAAATAGTGTTTTGATTAAATAAATTTGATTCAAGTTCAATATGTCTTTTAAATATTAAAATAATTTCATCTAAGCAAATAGAGTTTGGTAACAAGACTATGGACATGTAAAATGCAAGTCCAAAACTCAAACTTGAACACCTATAACTTCTTGTTCATGTTTTTTTGTCTATTCTAATGACTTTAGACATCCTCTAAATTTATTCATAAAGGGAAACATCTGTAGAAAGATAAAATATGAAAATAAAAGATCATAGGTTATATTTATCCAAGAAAAGGAATGACACCCATTACTAAAAAAATTGGCTAGAAAACACAACAAAGAACTATAATATCATTGCTTGGTTTTGAATAGTGTAAAATTACTAATTTGTAATCAAAATAGTGGTGAGTAAGTTAGAATTATCTTGCATTTATTTTCTTTCATGTTTTGTACAAAAATAATCTAATTCAAACCTTATGGCTGAGAGTGTATTGTTGAACTTAAAAAGGTGGAAATCTAGTAAAGATTGAGTGAATCAGAGATTGGCCAAAAATAAAGTCTTAACAGAGTTTAAACAATGATAGTGTGGGAAAATAAGAGTCACCAAGGAATAAGAATGATTTTACAATGGCATAGTCATCACCTTTATCTATATTCACATGATTAGATTTATTTCTAGGGTTAGCCATATCTTGTTATCTTTTCCTTCAATCTTTCTTAAGATGATCAGGATTCTTAAAATAAAAACATTTCCACTTATATCTCTTATTTAAACCACTTACTTGTGAAGTTTCTATCAAAGAACTAGTAGTTTTACCAAACTTCTTACCCTTTCCCTTCATGAAAAATGCAATCTATATAGAACTAGATATAGACAACATTATTTGTTCCTACCATCTCTCCTTCGGAAATAGAAATGTGGACAAATTTTCAATGTCCAAAGTATAAATATTATAAATCATGATCAAGGACTCCACAAATAAGTCAAATTAAGGTGGAAGATTCTGTATAATTAGAGCAATCAAATCTTACTCATCAATAGGCTTATGCACAGCCTTCAACCGGTCACTGATGTCCTTAATATACAACAAAAACTTAGAAATGGAGCCACCTTTCTACATCTTAGTGGAAAAAAATAAATTCTTCAAATACAATACCCTATCAAATTCAAAATCTTAATATTTAAAAATAAGATTAGTCTACAAAGCTAATGCACTGGTTGTATTTATGACCTTTGAGATTAAATTATCTAAACAACATAAGATCCTCATGACAATGTTTGTCATAGTCATAATTATCAGTGGTAGGCCTTTTCTTTTTATCTATCACAATTTGATTAATATTCTGATATCCACATATCATCAAAACCTTGTGACTCCACAAACCAAAATTTTTGCCTATCAATTTCTATGAATCTTGCAATAAGAGGTGTTGTCTAGCCATTTTGACCTAGTTTTTCCAAAAAAATGAAAATACTATACAAATAATAATGAATTTATACAAAATTTCTCCTACCCACTGATTCAAATCACAAACTAGGCAATACCTCTAGTTTTTAGCAAAAAAATCAGCACTGTTTGAGAGATTTTAAGCTTTCCATCTTTAAAAGTACTAAAAATGGATAAAAATAATTAAATCACAAGATTTAAAACTCTAATTAAAAAAAATTAATATCTTTCAACATCTAGATACAAAACCTTAAAAATGATGAAATTTTCAATCTATTTGGCTTTACGGTTATCTCCCAACACAATTAAATGTATTCCTCTAGGCAAAACCTTTGGTAAGTAAAAATCAATGTCTAAAGTTTGAAAAAATAAATTATTTTTTCTAATTTTTAAAAAAATGCACCTTATTTTTTATTGGATGGAATAAAACTTAGCATAAAAACATACATGAAATAAATCAACCAATAAAAAATGCCCTATGCAAATTAGTCAACCTACAAAACTTTACAAGTAGATTTTGGACAAACTAATCATCCAAATCAGATGTCATCAGATCGAATGAGCTTCTCTCAAAAAATATAAATTTTTAGATCCTTCACATGCCAAAAATAGTGCCCAAAAGAAAATATTCTCTCCTCCCCAAACCATATAGTAATGACCAACCAGAAAACTTCAAATGTAGTATTCAGACAAAATACTCAATGAAATTTAATTCCATCTAATCTAACAGATGAATTCTAGGTCAGAGAATTTTATTAAAAAAAATGAATCATAAAAAATAGTGCTCAAATTAATTTTTAGGATTTTCCTCCAAGTAAATGGTTGGTCATAGGAAAGCAATATATTTCTTCCTCTCACAACTCTCCACTGAGTGTTTCATGTTCCTCCCTGACAAGACCATCCTCTCTTACTTCATAGGCTTCCTCCCAAGCTTCCTAAATTGAAGTCTCTGATTACCATATTAGATTCAACAAAGAGATGAAGAAATTAATTAACTAGTATACATAAACAATATATATAAGCCTATTATATAGGCATAAAAGAAACACCTAAAAAATAAGGAGATGGGTGGAACCATAAACATCAAGTAGCATAAAATAGCTAGGCCCGTGTAACCTATTTACCTAAGTGTTTAAAACCACTATAACCACATTCATAGGGACTATAAATTATCAAATAGAATAAGGTATTACAATAATATGCTAATAGTTAAATCCTTCATTGTTATTATGTTCTACCTAATTTTTGATGCTACTAATTATAACCACCTTTGGGTAAATTAGTGTCATTAACCTATGCCATTTTTTATTAATCTTAACCACCTATGGGAAAATTAAGAGTAACACCTTTACCATACATTAATGCATCACCTTACCATTCCTATCCTATATTATGCCATTTGTCTAATTCATAAACTTATTTCTACATATTCAGATTCTATGTTGTAAGGTGAAACTATAGTGACTTGAGGTCTCATTCCTAGACTATATAGATAGAACTCGATTCACATTGATGTTAGTTTAGTCACCCCTTTCCCATATTCTCACTATTTTTTGAGTAATTTAAGTTTTAATGCTCTCACCATTTTTTAAGCATGTTTAAGCCACACTCTTATCATTTTACAAGTTAGAATTTTTATTATCTCATCATTCTCGATCGATTTGAGATGCTTAGAAAATTCCAAAAACATTTTTAAAAGACTTGAAAAATCCTAAAAATCTCAAAATCATGAAAATTGTCTTAGAATTTCCATGAGAGATATAAAGCCATAAAAAAAATTTGGGATGGGCCATCTTTTTTGTTTAGTTTATTTCTAGACCACTTTGGTCTTTTTCATCCCATTTTTGGTAGAATTACATTGGCCTAATGTCTACACAGACTATGTAGGTGGCACTTAGATACATAGGATATATTGGGTTAGCTCAGATATACCTTCCTTTATTTTGACCACTTCTTTACCTTAAGGATTCGAAGACTCATATCTATTTCATAAGTAACCACTTGTCCTTTAGTTTCCCCATCCTTACTAGCCTTAAGCCTTATGATCTCACCATTTTATGAGTTCATGTTATGAGCATTGTGTATTTGACTTTGATACATTAATGACTACTTGGATTCATCTTACATTCTTTCCATTTTATGAGCCACTTATTTTTGAATGCTCTCACCATTTTGAGAGTATCTTTGTCTTATGTTCTCACTATTTTTTGATACCCTTCCCATATTCCTCTACATGTCAATAATGTTTCCTTATCATTAATTTTATTCTATCCGATATCCAAGGAGAACTACATTTGGCTTGAAGTTCATGTTTAATGTTGTGTCTATGGAACTATCTAAGAAGTGTCCACTTACCTAGTGCATCTAGATTCAGCTCATATACCCCTTCATTTTTTTCTATTCCCCCCATTTTTTTATTTTTGTCTCATTGTCTCCTATAACCTAGGGGCAATGTTTCTTGGCTTGTTTGTGTCATTGTTCCCTATTTCCTATGGGAAACCTTGTACCACTATTCTTTCATACATGAATTGTTGTTATCTATCTTATGGTTCACCCTGTATCCAAGAGTAACACCTCTATTATGCATGCATGAACAATTTATTTTTTGTTTGTACTAACATTGTGATTAACCACTATTTGTTTTGATTATTTTTTTCACTTTTTGTTTATTGGTGTTAAGTTGTGTTTTTATTTATTGGTGTTTTGTTTTGTGTTTTCATTTTTTTTTGTTTACCTATTTATTTGATTTCATTTTTTTGATTTGACTTAGTATCTATGCATTCATTGGGTGATTCCTTGTGCATTATACTTAAGTCCATCCATCAACATTGTCATCATAGTTTTTATCGTTGGTGTATTAGTTCGACTTATTTATTAGATTGTGTGTTAGTCCTTATGCATATTACATCTAGGTTATCATGGTATTTTATATCATGATGTATATTTTTATGTGCTACAACAAAAATTAGATAAATATATCTTACAATAAATAGAGTCATAGTACTTCTCCTTGTTCACCTAATAATTTTTTGACATATCTAGACATTACCCAAATGAAAAGTAATAAAATTAAAAATGAATTTTAATCCCTACTAGTTTAGATATGCATCTCTATCCAAGTAGGTATCCAAAATTCATTCCTATCATCTATACCATCTTACTCTTACCTCATGAGTACATATTCAATACATAATCCCATTTTTGAATTTTCCATATTATCCCCAACCATTGTGCCAATGATTATAACTTCCTTTGGGAAAATAATTATGTTTCAATATCTCTAGATGTTAATGATCATAACCACATTTGAGAAAATCATTGTCATTTCCTTGCTTTAATAGGGTATGTATTTATTATGCTAATTATTATAACTGCCTTTGGGAAAATCATTATCTCTATCCACCTTACTAGGGCATTTTTTACTGTCTATGGTTATAACCACCTTTGGACAAATCATCCTTTTTATCTAACCTACTAGGGCATCTCACTATGCCACTAATTATAACCACATTTGGAAAAATCATTTTTCCAACCCTCTTTACCTTTAGGTCCCATCATTTCCTTCTTTTTGAGGGAATGATCACCAATCTTATTTGTTGCCCACTCCCTTGAGGGGGTATGTAGGGCCCATCCATCACCTTCTGGGGCATTTGGAATTAACATTTTTTTATTATTTGAGAATACATTACTATGCTTATAGTTTTAAATGCCTTACCAAATAGGGTAAAACTATATAAACCCCATCCTGGCCACAACTGGCTTCCAACTAAGGATAAAATTGATTTCTACCAAATAGTGCAAATTAAGCCTAAGACTCACTGAACTTTCCAATTTCATTTGTATTTTGGACATTATTGCTCATAATCATGTTGATTCATCTCTATTTGGGGTATTATCATGTACATAATATTAACCTCTCGTAGATTCATCTCTAGACACCTTGTAACCGAACAAATGGTAGTTTGACCTTTGGACCCATTAAGCAAGGCACTTGAATAATTCCTAAAGTGCTAAAATTCTAAGCAAAATGAATCAACTAATTAAATCAAATTAAATTATTAAGTGAATTTTCCTTGTGTAATTAGTGAAAAAAAATTACAATAATGAAATCATCATCCTCAAAGTTAAAGAATTAAAATATCTCTCTAAAATGGCTTAATTGCAGAAGTGGAGAGACACCCTTGATAAATGGGATATCTATCTAAAATATTAATTAAATGTCCCCTCCTTAGCTCAAATATGGTTATCCTTAACTCACCTACGATTAGTTAGAACTCAACCATAATCTAATTACATTTAGGTTAGATTTAACTATTGAGCTATAAATATAAGGTCTCACTTATTGATCTTTAAGCTCTTTTGGTGTAAAGTTATCATGCAAAAATATATTCAAATCTTTCATTATATTAGTGTTACCATTACCATTTTCTAATCCAATACAATTCAAGCCAAAGCCAAACAACATTACCAAGGTGAGAAAGAGAGGTAGAGCAATGGAGATTAATTCACAAAATGTTCTTGATCATGTTGTTGAGCACATCATTCCATTTCCAAATCATAACACTTGCTTTCATGGATGGTAAAATCCCTTATTTTGATTCCATTTTGTTAATTATTTGTGTATTTCTCTAGCTCCTTGAGTTCCAAGGCTAGAGGGGTTCATTTTTAGTGTGTTTGTTTTGATTTTATTTATTTACTAACATAAAACTAATCTCCCCTCTATGTCAATTCACTTGTTCACAATACAGTTATGCATTTTAGACTCAAAAAATTGGGAGAAACATATCAAATGGACATGACTCATATATTTCATAATTTTATTCATAAAACTATTGAGGATTATGTTGATGATTTACTTATAAAATCCAAATATCACCAAGACCATGGTATTGATTTACGAAAAAATATTTAAATGCTTTCAAAAGTTTAATTTTTGATTAAATACAAAAAATGTGTTTTTAGAGTGTATTATAGAAATCTTTTCAAGTACATTATTTATCATCAAGGCATTGAGGTTGATAAAAAATGTAAAATATATTATTGAGCTATCATTATCAACCAATCTAAAATAGTTATGATGTTAATAAGGTAGAATTCAAGCTATTCAACATTTCATTGCATAGTTGGCTGATAAATTAATTCCTTTCACATGTTTACTAAAAAAGGACACAAAATTTATATGGGATGACATTTGTTAACAAATTTTTAGTAAAATCAAATAATATTTAGCATTCCCACCAATGTTCATGGCTCTTATTCCTAATAGATAATTTCTTCTCTATATCTCAACCATTCATGATGCCCTTGGATCCCTATTAGCACAATATGATGATAATCACAAAAAACGGGCAAGCTATTACATTGGTCACTAAATGGTTGATTATGAATATAAATATACAACAATGTAAAAGGTATGTTTGCCTTTTGTTTTTACTACATAAAAACTATGGCATTATTTACTTGATAATGAGGTCCATGTTATAATTAAATAAGATCCATTAAAGTTACTTATGAACAAAACACACCTCACCTGCTACATTGAAAAATGGGTAATGCAACTTATATATTTTGATCTCAAATTTATATCCCAAAATTTGATAAAAATACAAGTTTTAGCTGATCCATTGGTTACAACTCCATTACCTAATCCCTTTCCAATTATTGAAGATTTTCATGATGAATTTGAGGCATATATTATATCTTCAAATCCATCAACAATGTTTTTTGATGAATATATATGTAGAATAGGAGCAAGCATAGGGATTATATTTTGCACCCCTAAGGGTGAGTATATGTCATTCTCTTATAGGTTAGCCTTTTCTTGTATAAATAATATAGAAGAATATGAAGCCTTATAATAGACATGTAATGGGTAGTGTAACATCCTTGATGCATTTTGATATTAGTGATGACCATATAAACTTTACCATACATTATTTATGTGATCCTATCATTTATTATGATAAAATTGATACATTATCCATTTTGGCTATTGCTCATAATTCTAAAAATATAGAATGGTACAGTGATATTTATAACTTCCTCTACCAAATGTACATACTAGACCATTTTATGAAGAATGATAAATCAAAATTAAAATGAGAAGTACTTCATTACATTATCATTAGAAATGATTCATTTATATGAGGTTTTGATGGACAACTACTTATTTACTTAAACACAAATGAGACATACACTATACTATTATAAATGCATGACAATGAGTGTAGTTGACATTTAAGTGGCAAGGCCATCTCCCAAAAAAAATTATGCCAAGGTTATTATTTTCCTAACATGGAATAATAATTTCTTGAGCATGCCAGATTATGTTTACAATTCTAGAAATATAGTAATTTAAACCATGCACCATATCATGATTTCAACCAATTACCTCACCATGGCCTTTTTCCTTATGGGGCTTTGATTTGATTGGAAATTACAAAAACTCATGTTTGTCGATGGACACAAATCCATAATCATATCTACGAAATATTTTTGAAAATGGGTGGAGGTAATTCCACTTGAGTTTACTAATTGGATGACATGTAGGTTTTTTATAGCTAATAATATGTCTCATTTTGGCATACCTTCATCTATTATTACCTACAATGGACCATCATTCAAAAAAAGGATAATGAAACACTTTTTTAGTAAGTATAATATCAAACATACCTTTTATACACCTTACTACCCATGGGGTAATGGACAGGAAGAGGAAACAAATAAAACCATTATCAAAATATTTGGCAAGATAGTTGAATGATATAACATACATTGGCACTATTATATACTGTATGTTTTCTTGGCATATTGCACTAGTGTCTACATTACTCAAGATACACCGTATTATTTGGTTTATGGTATAGAGGTAGTGTTACTAATTGAAATTGAGATACCTTCCCTATGTGTCTCTCTCAAATTTATTATAAAAGATAATGAATACCATGAAAATAGATTGCATCAATAAGAATAGTTAATTGAAAAGTGTATAATGGTTATTGAATACTTATGATTTTATAAAGATAAAGTTAACTCCACATATAAAAAAAAGGTTCAGCCACTTGAATTTACTATGGGTGACCTGGTCCTAAAATAAAATCACAAAAACACCAATGAAGAAAAATACAAGAAAAGAAAGTTCAAACTAAATTGGTTGGGACCATTTATAGTTATCAAGAAATTGGGAAAAGACATGTATCACCTATCTAAAATTGAAGGAAAAACTCTCAAAAACCCAATGAATATTATTAACTTGAATAAATATCTCGCTTGAGATATTTCATATATTATAAAAAAAGGGAAAAGGGAAAAATTAAAAAAACTTCAAAAATCCAAAAATATTTTTAGCATCCATAGTTTCTATTAGTTCCTTGGCATATATGTTGTTAGTTCCATGTTATTATTATCAACACAAGTTACACCTAGTTTAATTAGAGTGTTAAATTCTAATTCAAACTTGGACTAACATGTGAATGGCCTAAAGGCTATGGGTGACCTTATAACTAGGCCAAACCTCTAGAGTATGGGGCTAGCTCCCCTACTAAATCACTTATGGCTTAATTTACTAAAACCTATTATTATTGGGGTGAAAATGGATAGAAATTAAATAAAATAAACCTACTCTAATGGATGTTGATGCACAAATGTAAACATTTATCCACTCAATTTGGACATTAACTAACACTAGTAAGCAATATAAATCATTGAATCTTCTAACTCGAAGGACTCCTATGCAAAATTATTTCACATAAAGGTTTCACTAAGTGATAAAAACATGAGGGTAATTATGGGAGGCATGATTCAAGGAACTAACCAATCAATATCTCCACTCCAACCTAACCCATTCAAATTCAAAAAATATATGTGATGTGCATAAGATCATATACTAGTAACTAGGTGAGATTAGGACCTGCTAAGGGAGAAACACTACCACATGTGCAAATCAAATCAATAGAACACACTAAACTTATATCAAAGAGTCTAAAATAATCATTTATATTCACTTAAGAGGTTACAAAGTTTCAATCTTGGCAGAGTTTCCTCATTCCCAAGAGAGGTGTTACAAAATAAGGCTTAAAGGCCTGAATATATAACAAAATAAGGAGAGAAGGAGAAGAAGAGTGGCATGGATTATAGATTAAAATATTTTACACCATCATATTACATTCATTACCATAGTTACAATTAGTTATAATAGTTCACTAGCTAACTCTTAATGTTTGATGCTCTTCAATGACTCCTTAACCATTGAGATGGGGTAGTGGAGAGTGTGGTTGACTTGTTCAATCTATATCAAAGAATATACATGCCTCTATTTATCAAATAACTTATTTGCCTAGTAGTTAAAACATAAATTAGGTGTAATTAGCCATCATAAACATACAATAGTTCATACTCCTTATTTTGAGTAATTTAAACAAGTAAAACAACTAACTTATTCCTTTATTATGACAATGGAATGAGAACTTGAATCATTCAAATCAGTCAATCAATAGGTTTAATAGATATGCATCAACTCTCTCAAAATTCTACCTACACCATTCTTCAAATTTACTTTTTGACTAAGTAGGCTAAATAGGCCAATTAGGGTTAGTATCTTGACTAATTATAATTGATAACCATCAAAGCCTACATGAAACCTTGATAATATATAAATAGATGATTATCAGGTGTAAAAAAACACCTTATACCATAACATAAGCCATTTTGAGTAAGAAACACCTGCAACCTTATCAAACTAGGTGCCTAGGTCACCTTCTCCTTTATTTCTATAGATTAGCTATTTAGAAGAGACTCATAAAGGAATTTAAAGTCATAGTTTTGGATATATAATTAATTGAAAATGTGAAATAAGTTCCAAACAAACATCTCCAATGATTTTCAACTCTTAATACCTTGTACCTCATTTTCTACTCTTTATCCTAAAAAACACTATTCTCTTATAGGTCTATATAGTTCTGAACAACACAATACCATGGTCATGACCCTATCTGAGTGTAATTTATGACTAAAGTGTTTATCAATTAATTCATATGTGTTTGGTTGATAAAATCTTAAATTTTCTCAAGACTGGTTTGTAGTAGCATTTTGGAGGTCTACAATCTTAATTATTGACTATTTTGACCACAATCCAAAATAGGTCAACCCCCATATAGTCCAAAAATTTTATATGGTCCTATTAGGGTCATATAGGGTGTTTCATGGTCTCATTTGATGCCATTTAATGTGTCATCACCTTGGTCATAGTCAATCTCTTTCCTAAGTCATTCTATGTCACTTAAACTGCATATCAGAGAAATTCATGAAGGTTGCACAATTTTCTAAGGTAAGTGTTAATAACTATCTATTAACATGTATTATGTCATAATTATTATGAATGTTAGTCCCTAATAGAAAATTGTAGGTACTACATTGAAACAAGAGGAAAAGTGGTAGTTTGGGTAGTTTTAGAGGTTGCATGGCCTCTAGAAGAGTGTGACACATGTATCAGGATTTAAGGATGACTCTTAAAATCTTATAAACTCACCTTCATGATTTATCAGCTCTTAAATTCCCTAAATTTGTCAAAAACCATTCATCTCTTCCATCGCTCTACTATGCATATAAAATTGGTCAATAGATCTTTTGATGGTATGACTAGTAGGAGAGTTTCTATGTCAAATTATATTAGTGATGGATAATAAACTCTTTTAGCTTAAAATTAATTTCATGAGTTATAAAAATGGTTGCCTATGATTTATTATCCATTCTTAACAAGTTGACTATTTTATTTTGGTAGTTAATCCCCACACCCTACAATTGTTTCTATTGTATGAGTAGATCCATACAATCCAAATATTTAAATTGATTATATATGATGTTTCATTACTCCTTTCATGTTTTCCATTTTGTTTTACATTTTTGGAATTGATTTCATGGGACAAATAGTTCAAGTTGTAGGTTGATGTCACTAATGGACTAGCAGTCAGATTTTAAAACTTCTAGAAGGTTTATTTCTCCAAAGAGGTTTTTGATGAGTGTGAGTTGTTTTATTTCATGTCTCCAATGTCTTATTAATCCCTTATATTTTCAATATTACTCTCCAAGATCAACATCATGAAATTTGTAGTCAAGGACTCATAATCAACTTTATGCAATGATTGTCATACATAATCAACTAAAGGAGGTGTTTTTAGCTTTGAGTATGGTCATATAAATGTTATGAATAATCCAAGTGGTTTTTAATATATTATTAGAGCATAATCCAACAATCCAAGCTCTCTAAATGGCATATAACAAATTGTGATAGTCATAGCAAGTCCTATGCACAGTCATACATCATGAATGTACACCTACAAGAAACATATCATGTTAATATGGGAGCATTGAAACTTATTTCAAGATATTCATGGTGAAAAAAATCCATTTGATATTTGATGAATATTTTAAGACTATTTATAAGATCATTCACCATGCACATTGTTCATGTTTCTACTCACTACCTTCTTTGCGATTGAATTCACACCAACAAGTGGCCCCATAGAGATCTAAAAATATTTCTCAAAGATGTTGAAACATGTTTTGAGACCATTCTTGAGGTATTATGATGTTGGAAAGACCATGAAAATCATGTTTAAATCATTAGATTAGCAAGCAGATTTAAGAGTCACTTCAAGTTGAAGAATTGAGTTTTAGAGACAAAATCCCTAAAAGCTCCAAAACACATCCCTAATCACTTTTAAGACTGCCATACCAGGAAAAAACATGGATCATAGACAAGTTTTGATGATTCCATATTCTATCCCTTATTTAATTGGATATCTTGAAAAATAATATGGAGGTTGGATAAGTAAGCAGGGTTTTATGAGGCCCCCATTCTTGGCATTTGTTCACTTCAAACATCCCATGTCTTCTACAAGATTTGAACTTCAAATGATTCTATAACCTAAGATAAAAATTCAAGAGCATATCACCATGACTAGTGATTCATTTAAATTTAGAGTCATATTAATGATTTATGGGACTTGGAAAAGGTTTGAAATATAGGGTATTGACCTCCATCAACATATATAGGTGTGTCATTGCTCATAAAATCCACCTACAGCTTGATTAATCTCATGAAGTAAACCTTGGTGACATTAGGCCTGTAAAAATAAAATATTTCCATTTTTAGATGGATATAATACCTTATATGAATCATATGTGGTTAAGCACAAATTTTAAAGTTTGAGACACACCTAAAGGATCCCCATTTTACTCTAAAATATTCAACTATAGTTCTTTGTGGCCCGACAGTGGTCTATAAGCCCAACCAATCTTGAGGTTAACTTAGCCTAAGTTATGGTGCAAGAAATTAAAGCTATTAAATGACTTTGAGGACCTCAATAAGTCATTTATGTATTGTTTTCAAGGTATAAATATGAATATACCACCTATAGGTACCTCTTCCAAGGAAAGAAAACATAGTCATAGTTGATTGTAACTAAGCATATAAAGATGAGAGGTGAACACCGTAAGGTTTGATAAAGTTTTGATGATAAAAATATATATAAGGGACTCCAAAGTGGTAGTTAACATTCCATGACACTATCTTAGCATGGGAAAATGGGAAGGAACAGATTCTAATATGACAACCTATAGTCCATACTTAGCATCATGCACACAGTCAACTTTTTCACAAGTCTATCTTGGGTTTTTGAATGTATAGAGGTGATAGAGACATGATTAAACCTTTATATATAGTATATAACATCCCCAAAACCTATAAAATCCCATCATTTCACCCTTTTACATGAGATAGTAGGGGAGGTACCCTTTATTCTATCTCAAATAAAGGGCACTCCCTAAGTGTTGGAACCTATAGATTCACCAAGTAAATGAAAAGGAAAAGAATGGGAAATATATAGGACCTTGAAATGAGATATGGAAAGATGTATTAGGTATGAACCAACATTAAATATAATACATAGGTTACTAAAAATAATCATGGTGGACTAAACCCATAAGTATGTAGGTTGAGCCCAACAGCCTTGATTAGGGCTAAAGCCCTAGATGTGTATGATTTCAATTATAATAATAGTAGAGCATTAAAAAACATTGAAACACTTGCATTGGGAGTCATAAGGATTTTTTAAACTATTAGAATGCAAAGGAGACCATAGGAAAGTCATTTCTTGGCTCAAACCAACTAAGGCTTGTGTAAAATGAAGATAAGAGCTTGAGTAGGCAAGTTTGAGAGCTCACTACAGTATGGGAGATTAGAACGGGAGTCTAAGGAGTTGGGGGATATTGAAGGAGTTCCTAAAAAAATACTTTGTGGAATTTTTTTAGGGTTCCAATGTCAAACCTATAGGAATACTCCTTAGAGGGATAAACCACGTAAAACCCTATAAATCCCTTACTAAGGACCCAATTGTCAAAATGAATAAGGAGAAGCATCTAATGTATTTATAATTAGAAGTAAAGTAATTGGATCTTGCAAAGGACTCCTCATATCTCCTTCCCATCCATTTAAATTTCATCCTACTTATATAGACAGGGTGTAAAATGGATATTCTTGACTATTTTTGGTGACTTGAAGGTAAAAAAAGGTTTTAAAAGATGAAACTCACTTTGGGAGGAATAATAGGACCTAATATGACACCTCATATTCAGTTTTTTCATTAGCTAAATTCATAGGTGTCTCTATAAGTTCATCTCAACTAGTTCAAATTGGCATAGTGAACAAGTTAGTGAGAAGGTGAAAAATTCAAGTGGGAGGCCTTTTATGGTCTACATAAAGAATATAAGTCCATGATGATTCTTTAAAAGTATCATACATTCCTATATATGGATTATATTATAAAATTGAAGAAAACTTTGTGCCAAGAGTGAAGGGTGAGTGAAAGAGGATTTATTTAGACCACAAGCAGTAACAACTCATGACCAAAAGAATATAAATGATTAGGGATGAAACCAATGTATGTTATGGATTTTATATAAGCCCTCGCTCTCAGTAAAATCATCTAACCTATCCCTAGTCTACTTTGGGACATTCCAAGAAGGCCAAATGGTGAAGGCAATTTCTAAACAGGCAAATGAAGAGTCATATGCCACATTTCAAGAGTTCCATGCTTTTAAGGGAAATTTGTCCAAGTATACCTTGTATGGTATATTATATATTCCATTATTATGTAGATGTAACTCCTCTCATCTTGATATATGCTCTAGTGGCTCTTGGACTTCATTCTCTTCTTTTCTCTCTCAAATTCTATAAGTAGAATCCATTTTAGCTCTTGTAAACTAATACCACACCTTGTATGGTAAAAACATATTGGTTTTGACATTTTAATTTGAATATTAAGAATAAATTAAAGTATTTTTTTTATTTCATGAAAAATTCTCTAAGTGTGAAAAGCGATGTATGGTGATGTTAAGTGATAATATTATATCTTTGCTTCTCCTTATCCTCTCATTTTTATGTAAGAATTCTTGTTCTAATGAGTCATATAGAGTGTACCTAGTGTGTTAAGTTACTTTCAAGTGTAAAATTTTTCTTAGAGTGTGGAATATACCATCTATTTGACTTACTTTTTGTTGTCTCATGCATATCGCCTCTATGTTGAAACACTTATGTTAGAACCTATAAGGACTTGAAAGCTAGTTTATAGGTCTTATTTCTTAGTGAAAGAAGTATGATGGTCATGTGGAAATCCTTTTGGTTTATCACACACCCAAAGTAGTTTAATTTCATTCAAACTTATATCTCTTTTCCTATAAACAATAAGTTAAGTAGGTGATAAGCATTTCAAGGCATATTCAGGGAGCTAGCCTTTAAACCTAGAGGTTTAATTCTATTATAGGTAAGCCCACATACCTAAAAGTATTCCCATGTTGCCCAAATATAGATGAGGATTGAATAACCTTCTCTAGGGTGTAATATTTTGTGACAACATTAATGGTTATTCATAAATTATAGACATCCAAACCAAAACTTATTGTCATGGATCTTTATTCTGTAAACCCCTTTAAATTTCTTGAACATCTTGAGTTTCCATGTAAAAGGTGTGTTAAGATATAAACTTGGGGAAATGTGATTGTAGTCTTTTACAAGAAATATGGACATTATATAAGTCATAGCAATGGTTCATAAACATATGCCCTTAAAACCAACTCTTTATAACATGGATATTTTGTATAGGGTTGTTTGAATCCTGCTAAGATCATTTTCCCCAAGTCTTCTTATGGTGAGAGATTGAAGCTCTTGTAAAGATAACTCAAATGACAGTCTAGAATGTGGAATTTGAGATGGTTTTTGAGACCCAAATTGACCTTAATATTTATTTTATCTTCTTGAAACATTTCATTAGGACCTAAATCATCCACTTATAGCTTATCATGGTGTCAAAATTGCTTAGAAGAGTATGAAGGTATCTCAAGTGTGGTGGTGGAGCTTGAGACCTAAGACTAGATTTAGGCCCAATACTAAGTTTTATGGATATGAGGTGATATATAAGTGTTTGGGGATTCAATTAAATCATAAAAACTTATTTCCATATATATACAACCTTCTACATCTATTCTAGCTACTTAGAATTCCGCTCTCTCTTCATTCTCTCATAAGACTATATGTAGGTAGCACTATTAAGACTATTAAGTATGAATTATTATGACTTGGGGTCTGAATGGTATATTTTACCATTTTTTACTATGTTTATGGATTTAAAACTCCACCTTCTCTTACCTAAAACTTTATTCCTTATGTGTTACCTACATACCCTCATCTCCCTTGCCTAGGGTTTCTTAGAAATCAAGCTTATATATCCCTTAAACTTGAGTTTATTTTTATCTCATTTAATTAGAGATTATTATCACTCTAAAAAAAATTTATGTTCCCTTTATAATTTTCTAACTTTAAAATAACATAAGGAAATTAACCTAATTATAAAATTCATCATTACATAAATTGAAAGCCTAGTCACCTATAGAATCCTCAAAACTAAAAACTTTCCCAAAACTAGTTAGATGCATTTGACTATCTCTTGGGAGTGTTGTAGATGCATGTTGGTCGAATCCTTTAGGTATATTAGGATTATCACCAATAATATAACCTCTCTTAATCCTATAAATGGTTTTTTATATTCAATTAATCTTCAAACCTCTCTCACTCATCTTGTTTCTTTACTTAGGTTTGAGAATGATTAACCCTCTAAGTAGGACTATAGGCTACCTATTATGGTCATTCGATTGTGCATGAAGCATTAGATCTCACCCTATTTGAAAATATATTTGAATCTTGATTAGATATCCATATAATTTCTCAAATTTTCCTAACATTTATTCCTCTTAATTTGGTTTATACTCTCACTCACTTTCAAATAGGTCACATGTAGATGACCCTTAAGAGTTATTGACTCAACTTATGATTCTTTTAACTATCATTAACTTAATAAGTAAATTAGATGCTCTTCATCCTATTTATATTATATCTATATTTAATGAGAGATATTTGAATAAATATTACTACCTTACCTTGGTTTTTATGCTAATTTGATGTTTGTATTATCAAAATAAGGACCTACATCTTGGGGCCTATAGGTCACTTTTGACTATTAGGATACCAAGCCACTTCATCAAGCCTTGGACGCTGCTAACATTGTTGACCAATAGGTTATTTCCATTATCAATATTTTAATGATCTATAAATCATGTATTAATCATAAGGTCACCTTGAAATCACCTATCTCACTGAACATTATGACAATCACATGACTGTAGCTGAAGGTTTATGTAGTTTATATAGATAAATTCAAAATTTGGATGTTAAAAGACCTTTATAAGGTCATTAAAATGACTATGATTACTTTAATATCTAATGAGAGTTTAAAATCTATAGACCTTCACCCCATATAAATTCTCAAATACTATATATAGTCTAACTATACTTTTACCTTGGATATAGATGTAGACTCATTGCCTATAGGTGATGATTTACTCTCTTAATAGGGTTTAAAACTTTATAAATCATATTCATGACTATGGTGTTTTCTCAAAAACCTTAAAATTTACCAAACATTAGATTCATGATGTCGAGGTGAATAGGTAGTGATATGTGTATGTGATTATAGTGCAATATATGGGAGAATGAAGATGAAGTGAAAGGCTTACAATAATGATAAATGGTAGTGATAAGGCACGAAAATGGAATAAATCATGAGGGAGTTGGTAATGGAACATGAATAAAATCTTAAGATAGACAAAAAAGGATACTCAACACTTTATACATATTCCTAATAAAGTATATCATTTTGGATGTCCTTAATGAAGTATACACAGTGCAAAGAAGAACTTAGGATTCTAAAAATAACCTTAGCATCTACTAGGTTACCTTAACATCTGATAAGTAAGATTGTGTGGGTATTGAGGACATATTTTTTGTTGATAGGATATGAGAACTTTAGGAAAATTTAAGAAACATAAGTAAGGACATATTGTCATGAGTGAAACATCCCATGCAATATCTTATTGTACTTTGACAACTTTGAATCACCATTGAACCTTACAATCATTCTAACCTATCTATAGACTACAGATTTGGTATTATAGATGTGTTATTCAGCCCCAGAGACTCACATGTGTGATATTATATTTAAATTTTTGTGTGAAAGTGTTTAAAAATCCTTAAAATCTCCATAAACTTCAATTTTTATGTCACCATGCTTAGGAGAAGAGAAAACTTAGAAAATTGATTCTCAGCCTGAATAAAGAATGCATGTGAGTACCTTACCTTGTTAGGGATTGTTCATAAAGGAGAGAGATACAAACTATGAAAAAATTCCTAGATATGTAATATATCTAGGGTCTCTTCCTTTTACAAAATTTTTAGATCTTGATATTCTCTCTCATGGTTATAGCATAGGAAAATGTGAAAGGCTCTACCAAGCTATAAATGACCTAGATGGAGAGAGGTAGATTCATGGATTGTTATAAAATTTATTACCATGAATTTTATTTAGAACACCTAACATGACCTCACCTAAAACCTATGAACTCCCACTATATAGAAAAGTCTATACAAGTCCGTATAACTGTAAGAAATGGTTGAAAACACCTTTTTTCTTGAATTTTTCCACATTTCAAGCTTGGAACCACCATTTTAGGGAAACATGAGGAAAAAAGTGGGTAAAAAGTAATATTCAAATAATAAACAAGTTTTGGAGAACAAAAATGGGGCATATTTCACATGTGGGAGATCTTTGATGGCAAAACAACATTCTAGACTTGTAGAAGGGACATCTTCAAAGTATGAACCATTTGACTAAAGAAATATAATGACCAAGGGGTGATTTAAATATGTTATTTATGATTTAATAAACTCTTAAAGTAATAATTTTTCATTTTAGCACCAAAACCTTTATTTTGGACAACCATACCTATATATTCAAAAGTATATTTATCAATGAGTATCATGAATAATATGTTATAGTCTTCTAAAAGGTTTCAATTAAGCTTATATGTACCTTCATCACTCTTTCAAGGCTTATAATCCACCATACCTTTCATATATTAAATACACTTGGAAAGAGTCATGGTGAGTCATCAATTTCCACCTCTCACCATCTCCATCAAGCCACTATAAATCATAAGATCACTTCAAACCATCATCAAGAAATCCAAACATACCCAAATACCATGATGATACTTAACACAAATTTAAAAGAGACATGATAATGAAAAGACATTTAGACCTGATCCGTTCATATGAATACTTTAGTTTACCACTTAATGAAGTGAGATAAAATGAGGGGTGTCTATTGCCTTGTTATTTTGTTGTTTAACACAGAAATACTAAAAGACTAATTCTTGCATTATGAAAGACTGATCCATGCCCATCCTTGGTAAGGGGTGTCCCAATGGTTATTTCCTTTTCTTGATCACTTAATTTTCTCTTACCTTCCATCACTACATTTTTTTCTTCCTCATTTTCCTAATAAAGAAGAGGCTCCTTATCAAGGGATGGCATGGTGGATCCTGGAAAAGGCTTAATAAGGTGAGTCAAATCCAATGGTGTTTCTATGGATTCTTCATTCTCTTTACTTATTTGTTCATCTTTAATAACCATCACTTTCTCTCTTTGATGCATATTATATTGAATAAAATTCCATTTGGGGAAAGTCTTGGACTTTTGAGGAGGGAGGGGCGGGGCCTAAATGATCTCATGTTTGCTTTCCACTTTGACACTTGGGTTTATGCTTGAATCTTCTTCTCTCTCCTTTGACTATTTCATTTATTTCCAAGTTAGAAACTTGGTTTTAGGATCATCTTTAATTTTATGTATTATAGATTAGGGCATGAAAGGAGGAAAATCCTATTTATATGGAATTGTAATCTAAGGATATTGGCATGGGGTAATAGGAAGTAGAGACTCATGAAATTATTTACATGTTTGTTCTTATCTCAAGGATAATATTTCATTAGTAATTATTTGGCTCATAATATTCATATCCTCTAACTCATCATAAAAATTATGTGTGTCTTAGAAGGGTGGTTGGGGAGGGAAAGAGGGAGAGTAGTTCTAGTAAGGAGGCTAATATTGGAACTTATATGTCTAATATTGAGGGTAACAAGGTTCATGATGGGTATCATAAGGTTGGTTTGAGCCATCATACTACTAATAAGGTTCAATATAGGGTTGGTGGGGCTCATCATAATGTTAACATCGATAAATGTAGGGTTGATAGGGGATCAAAATAAATTGGATAGGGATTATAATGGAAACTAGATGGATCATAAGTATTTTGATAAGGAAGTGAATGATACGAATCTTCCCCATATGTAGTTATATCTCATCACAATACAAATGAAAAGAAATGAAATATAAACAAGAACTACTCTTATGTTTGAGATGATAACCAAGATGAGTACCTGAAGATACTTTTAAAGACCAATATGATAAAAATGATTACTCTTATGGTGGAATCTCATCCCAATAGGTGTGTCATAACTATTAGTAACTGAAGTTGCACCCTATTGAATAATAGTTTTGAATTCCACTTCAAACCTAGACTAACATGGGATTGGCCTAAAGGTTGTGGGTAACCTTTTCACTAGACTAGATCTCTAGATTATGAGGTTACCTCCCCTAGTACATCACTTATGAATTATTTAACTAAAATATAATACTATTGGGGTGAAAAAGGATATAAGGTACATGAAATTAATATACTCTAATAGATGGTGATGCACCAATGTAAACATTCACCCACTCAATTTAGACTTTAAATAACACTAGTAAGGAATACAAATCATTGAATATTCCAACTCTAAGGACTCTTATGCAAAAGTGTTTCACATAAATGTATCATTAAGTAGTCAAAAATTGAGGGTAATGATGGGAATCATGATTCAAGTCACTAACAAGTCAATATCTCCACTCCAAGCTTAGCCACTCAACATTCAAACACTATATGTGACCTACATAAGATCATCTATTAGTAAATAGGCAAGATTAGGACCTAATAATGGAGAAAAAATACCATGTGTGAAAATTAAACTAATAGAACACACTAAACCTATATCAAAGAGTCTAAAATAGTTATTTTTATTCACTTAAGTAGTTATAAAGTTTCAATCTTAGTAGAGTTTCCTCGTGCCCAAGATAAGGATTACAAAATAAATCCTAAAGGCATAAATATATAGGAAAATAAGGAGACAAGGAGAAGGAGATTCATGTAGAAGAGATATGGAAAGGTCTTCCATCATCATATTACATTCATTATTTCATTTACAATTAGCCAAAATAGTCCTCCAATTGACTCTTCATGTTTTATGCTCTTCAATGACTCCTTAAGGTTTGAGATGGGGTAGTGGAGAGTATGGTTGACTTGTTAAATCTATCTCAAAACATAGCCATGCCTATTTTGTTCAAATAACTTATTTTATTGACAATTACAACATTAACTAGGTGTAATTATCCATCATAAACATAAAACAATCCATACTACTTTTGAGCAATTTGAACAAGTTAAGCAACTAACCTCTTCTTCAATTATGACCATGGAATGAGAAATTGAATCCTTAAAATCCATCAATCACCAGGTTTAATATCTCTACATTAACTCTCTCAATAATCTCCCTACAACATTCTTAAACTTTACTTGTTGACCAAGCAGGCTAAATAGGCCAATTAGGGCTAGTATCTTGACTGTTTGCATTTCAAAACCATGAAATCCTACATTAAACCTTGAGAACATGTAAATATATGAGTATCATATCTAAAACAACACCTTATACCATAAAGTATTCATTCTTAAGCAAGAAACATTTACAACCTTATCAAATTAGGTGACTAGGTCACCTTCTCCTTCATTTATGCAAACTGGCTATATAGAAGAGACTCACAAAGGAATTTCCATTAATATTTTTGGACATATAATGACTTTATAAGATGTACAAAGTTCCAAACAAACATCTCCAACTATTTTAAACTCTTACACTACCTTGTACACATTTTTTACTCTTTTTCCTAAAAAACATTATTTTTTGATAGGTTCGTATAGTTTCGTACAACATATTACCATGTTCATAACCCTCTATAATTTTAATTTATGATTAAAGTATTTATTTGGTCATTAATGGGTGTTTGGCATCCAAAATCTTGAATTTTCTTAAGACTACTTTATAGTAGGTTTTAAGGAGGGTTTTGGAGGTCCATCATCTTAATGATGGTTCATAAAGTACAAACCTCCAAACCAAAAATTATTGACATGTATATTTATTCCATAAACTAATTCAAATTATTGAGCATATCAAGTTCCCGTGTAAGAGGTGTGTTAAAATATGAATGTAGGTAATTGTGTTTATAGTCTTTTATAGTCAATCTAGAAATGTTATTAGCATTAACAATGGTTCATAAAATTGTGCCATTAAAACCAAATATTTATATCATGGATATTAATTTTATATGGGTTAAAAAATACTAATATGATCATTTACCCCAAGCCTTCCTTTGGTGAGATATCCAGACTCTTAAATAGACATCTCAAATAACTATCTAGACTGTGTAATTCAAGATGGTTCTTGAGACCCAAATAGACCTTACTATTCATTTTATCTTATTAAAACATCTCATTAGGACCTGAATAATCCCCTTATGCCTTCTCATGGTGTCAAAATTTCTTAATATATTCTGAAGGTATCTCAAGTATGGTAGTGGAGCTTGAGATCTAAAACTGGCTTTAGGCCTAAAAGGCCTGATACTAAGTTTTATGTGTATGAGGTGATCTATAATTATTTTTGGATTTAATGTAATAATTAAAAAAAAAATCACCTATATCTAACCTTCTACAAATTTTATAGCTGTTTAAAATCCCACTCTATCTTCATTCTTTCATAAGACTATCTATAAGTAGCACTGTTAGGAATGTTAAGTTTTAATGCTTAGGATTTGGGGTTTGAATGGTCTATTTTCTCATTTTTTTACTCATATTATGTAGATATAACTCCACCTTATCTTACCTAAAACCTTTTTCTATAACTATTACCTGCATACCCTCATCTCCCTTACCTAGAGTTTCTTAGCAATCGAGATTGTATAGTGCTTGGACTTGAGTTTATTTTCTCTCATCTTAATTAGAGGTTATTATCAATTTTTAAAAAAATTATATTACATATAAATCCCCCCTCTTAGGTATATTATATTCAACAACCACCCAAGTATGTACAAAAATTCAACTGGAGTGAACAAGCTTACCTTAGCTCTGTCTTCTTTAACTAACCCTCAAGGGAATTTTGACTTTAAACATGATTTTTGCATACTAAGAGAGAATATGAGTACACTTAATAAAACATACTATTTATTCAAAACCTTTCATAAATTCTAATATATTTGTCTTGTCCTCAAACCTCTAAATAGTTCATTTGGTCTCATCAATGATTATCAATTAGTTGAAGTTTATCTGAGATAGAATAATTCTCACTGATTGTCTAACCCTTAGAATAGAATAATTAAATTAACCTACTTAAAATAATCATCTTTACCAAAATTGAGATCCTAATCACCTATAGAGGCCAAATCTATAAACTTTCCTAAAACTGGATATATGCATTTGATTGTCTCTTAGGGTTGGCCATAGATGCATGTTGGTTGTCCTTTAGGTCTATTGGTCTTATCACCAATAATTTTACCTATATTAATCCTTAAAATATTTTTTTATTTTAAATTAGTATTAAAACCTCTCTCACTAATATTTTTCTTTACTTAGGTCTGAGAATAATTAACCCTCTAATTAGGACTGTAGGCTGCCTATTAGGGTCATTTGGCTATGTATAAAGAATTAGATCTCACCTTCTTTGCCAATAGATTTAAATCTTGATTAGATTTATATATATTTTCTCATGTTTCCCCATCATTTATGTCTCTTCATTTGGTTTAGACTATCACTCTCTTTCAAATAGCACACCTATAGATGACCCTTAAGAGTTATTAACTCAGCTTATGATTCCTTTAACTACCAATAACTTAATTAGTGGCATAGATACTCTTCATCCTATTTATATTCTATATTTATTTAATTGAGATATATTTAAATAAATTTAACTACCTTATACTAGTTTTTATGCTAATTTTATGTTGGTTTGATCAAAATAAGGACCTAAAAGCTAGGGCCTGTAGGTCACTTTTGACTATATAGGCTACCAAGTCACTTCATCAAGCCCTTCAATCTGCTAACATTGTCAAATAATAGTTTATTTATATAATCACTATTTTAATTATACACATATCATGTATCAATCACAAGGTCACCTTAAACCCACCTATCTCACTAAAGATTATAATAATTGTATGATTGTAGATGAAGGTTTATGTAGTTTATACAAACAAAGTTGAAATTTGGATATTAAAAGACCTTGAGAAGGTTAATAACATGACTATGATGAATTTATTATCTAATGATAGTGTAAACTCTATATACCTTCACCCCATAAACCTTATCAAATACTATATATAGTCTGACTATACTTTTACCTAGGTTGTAGGTGTAGACTCACTACCTATAGGTGATGATTTACTCTATTAACAAGGTTTAAAACTTAATAACTCATATTAATTACTATGGTGGTTTCTCAACAACCTTAAAATGTACCAAACATTATATTAATTATGTGGAGGTGAATAGGTAGTGATATGTGTATGTGATTATAATGTAATATATGGGATAAGGAAAATGAAGTGATATGCTTACAACAATGATAAATGAAAGTGATAAGGCATGAAAATGGAATGAATCATGAGGGGGTTGGTAATGGAACATAAATCCAATATTAATATGGATAAAAAAGGATCATATACACCTTATACATATGCCTAAAAAATTATATCATTTTGGAGGTCCTTAATAAAGTATACATAGTGAAAATAAGAACTTAAGATTCTACAAACAACCTTAACATATGCTATGTTACCTAAACATATACTAAGTATGAATTTTAGGGTGTTGAGGATAGATTGGTGGTTGACAAGCTATGAGACCTTGAGGAAATTTTTATAATATAAGGAATGGCATATGGTTATGAGTGAAACATCCAATACAACATCTTACTATACTTTGATAACTTTGAATCACCATTGAACCGTACAATCATTCCAACTTATCTGTAGACTATAGATTTGGTAGTATAGATGTGTTTATCATCCCTAGAGACACACACATGTGAGATGATATTGGAGAATTTTGTGGGAAAGTGGTTCATACTCCTAACAAGCTCCATAAACTTCAATTTTTTTGTCACCATGCTTAAAAGAGGAGAAAACTTAAAAAATTGTTTGCCTACCTAAATGAAGAATACATTATGAGTACCTTACCTTGTTAAGGATTATTCATAAAGGAAATAGATCCAAACTAAGAAAAAAATCCCAAATATGGAATTTATGTAGGGTTTATTCCTTTTCCAAATTTTCATATCCTAAGATTCTCTCTCATGGTCATACCATCTAAAACCTTGAAGGGCTCTACCAAGATACAAAGGAGCTAGATGGAGAGAGAAGGTCAGTTTTTGGCCTATTCTAAAACTTCTTGCCATGAATCTTCTTTAAAACACCTGCCATGACCTCACCTACAACCTTTGAACTCCCACTATATGGAAACATTTGTAAAAGTCCATAAAATTACAAGAAATGGTTGAAAATGCCTCTTTTTCCTACATTTTTCAACATTTCAATCTTTGAACCACCATTTTAGGGGAAAATGAGTAAAAATTGGGTCAAAAGGCATATCCAAACAAGTAACAAATTTTGGAGAGCAAAAATGGGTCATATTTCATACATGGGATCTCTTTTAATGGAAAAACAATGTTCTAGACTTGTATAAGGGACAACTTCAAAGTATAAACCATTTGAATAAAGTAATATAAGGACCATGGGATGATTTAAATATGTTATTAATGCTTTAATTAACTCTTAAAGTCAAAAAAATTCATTTTAGGACCAAAACCTTTCTTTTGGACAACCATGCATATAGTTTCAAAAGAAGATTTGTCAATGAGTATCATGAATAATATGTTATATTCCTCTAAAAGGTTTCAATTAGGCTTCTATGTACCTTCATGACCCTTTCAATTCTTATAGTCCACCATACCTTTCATATATTGAATACACTTGGAAAATCTCATGGTGAGTCATCAATTTCCACCTCTCACCATCTCCTTCAAGGCACTCTAAATCATAATATCACTTTAAACCATCATCAAGACATACAAACATAATTAAGCACCATGATGATACTTAACACCAATTAAAAGTAGACATGACAATGACAATACATTTAGACTTAATCCTTTCATATGACATTCAATGACATCATGATAATCAAGTGCATCACCTAAGGACTCAATACATCTAGGATATATGATGATCACAAGTAGAATCTATGACACCTCTAACAATTTTGAATGACTTCAAGAAGGAATTGAGAGATGTCATCATTTAGGACAGCACCATGTAGAGGCCTAGGTGGTTTTCAAGAAATGTTTTTGTTTATGGGGGTTATCATTTGGCCTTAGGAGGTCAATTTACAATAGTTATTAGATATCATATAATTAATTTCTATATACACATGTGTTTCACACATAGTTTGAGTGTAATTCAAGCATTCATAGATACAAGATCTATGTACTTTTGGATGGTGGATCTTACCTCTACTCATGATGTGTAGACATTAGGGGAATATAATTCTTATAACATGATACATATAGGTTATATTATTATATTATCACCTTTTATTATCATGTTTTATCTTATGTACTTATACATGCCTTTATACATGCTTATATCTTTCATAATATACTTGATATGTTATGTACTTTACCTTTTTTGCTAACACATGATTTATGGGCTAGTATGATATGTTTATGTTGGTTGATTATTGTTAATGATTTCCTTTTTTCACTTATTTGAGTGTGTTCCTTTCTTATTATTTTTTTCATGCATTTTATTACTTTTTTGAGCATTTGAATATGATTTATTGTTTATATCCCCTGTGCATATATTTGTTGATTGTGCATTTGCATACACCATGGTTTGTTGTATGTTAAAATTTGATTTTTTTTATTTTTGTGTGTAAATTTGACTAAGTAATGTCCCTTTAATTTTGGGTAATATGAAATTTCCCATTGTTTGAGGTCCCATTACACCATTATCTTTTGATTTACTTTTGAGTGATTTTGTGTGTGTGCTTTATTATTTGTTGAGCTTGTATTGTTACTATATAAACATTTTCATGATCCATATCATGAATATTAATATTTTATGTGATCACATTATATTCACTTCAATGATAAATATACCTAGGCATCTTTTCCATATATGCTACATGATACATTCATAGTTTAAATGGTTATCTTATCCTTTTAAGGTAAGGTAATAACTAGTTTCGAATTCCCCTCACCTCAAATGGGGGGCATATTAGTGGGGGAATGTCATAGAGGCATTGGTTACACATTTTTCATAGTTTATACATTAGAATATATTATGGGGGAATGTTATGGAAACATTTTTTCCACATTTGTTATGGTTCACAAATCCGTATATACAATGGGGGCATGATTTGGAAACATTTTTTCCATATTCATACCATTTCTTAAATTTAGATACACATTGGAGGTATGTTATTTTAACATGTTATCCAAAGTTATACCAGCTCAAAATTTTATATTATATTTGGGGCATGTTATGAAACATGTTGTCCACACTTACATAGTTTTAAAATTGACCAAAATTCATAAATATATGATCTAGATACATAATTGTGGTAGAATTATACACATTGGTAACATTTTTATAACTAAGTTTCATAATGAGACATATATGAGGTGAATATTACATAAAAAAATTAACCTAAATTTTAAAAATCAAATCAGATTTTATATTTCAAACATTTCTATAGACTTTAACTCATCGAGTTGGACTGTTATAAACTATATTGAGCCAATCTAATGTAGTAGTTGGTTCACTTTTTGGTATGGTTGAGGTGATTAAATCACTAATTATTTACAATTTTATAATTTTGAATTTATTACATCATCCAAAATCACCATATTTATATATTAAGTTGACTTGGTACACTCATGATCACTAGGTTATAAGCATGATTAAATTACATGGTTGAGCTAATATAAATTATTAGGTAGAAACTCACCTTTTTATCTAAGGTTGGGGGCATGTGTCCTCCAATATCTTTATATATATGTAATTTATAGATTTATGTTTTTTATAACCTTATCCCTAATGGTTCATAATGATATATATTTACAAATCAAATTACCAAAAGGCATGGCAATTTCATCAATACATAGGTGTACTCCTAAACCTTATTATTTCAATTTCAATCATTTAAACACTTTAAATTTTAGATTATATTCACTAATTATAAAATGTAACATGATCTTAGTTTCAATTAAATCACTATAAAATCACTCAAATTAGGCTCACACAAAGGCAAGGTATGTTATACACACACTTAGGTACGTATTTATTTTACTTTAAACTGGTAATATCATTACTAGATTAAAAGGGGTGATTTAGAAATTTTTTCTGAATTATATATAACTAAATCTTTTGCAATTGTAAAATATATACCTTGGATGTTACTCTCAGTTCTAGACCTTTGTCACTATCAAAAGGCTCACATCTTTTATTTCTCTATGCCAAATTACTTATCTATTAATCAGGCTAATGGTAGTCTAATGACTCAAACTTGATATCAAACTCATAATTTAATAAACCTACTTATCTTATATCTCTAAAAATTATATAAATGTGATTGTTTTACATCTACCTAGATACTTACATCTCAATCAGATAATGACATCGATGTAAGTGTCATATCCTAATGTGTCTAGTGACATAAAGCCATCCAATTTTCAAATATAATATATTCTTATGGTTGGTATAAGTGTTTTAATGTAATATGTGCTCAAAAAATATTGGTATATATGAATGATAAATCTTCATTAATACCTAACCTAGCACATACCAAACCACTCACAAGGAAACTTAACAAAAGCATTCAATTAAGTATCCAAGTGAGTAAGGCTTCCTTTTTCCCCTTGTTTCCATTTCAATCATAGGGATAACATGCATACATGCCTAAAGTACTAAAGGAGCATCCCATTATCCATATTTTTATGTTATAATCTAGGTCATCATTATACTTACTTATCACATATTACATCCTTATGTACACACAATCCCACATGTAAGGGAGAATTACATGAGTATGAGGCCCTCTTCAGAGTAGTGACTATATATTCAGTACCCACTGATAGAGGGGTATTTGGGATTAGATCAATACTATGATCCCACTAACCCATTTTCCCCATATTCACTATGAATATGAAGATATAGGGTTTTTTTATTTGACAAGGAGTGACAATCCATGATCTAGACCTAAGCACACCAGAGTTAAGGAAACATAAAATCCGAAACATTCTAGGTGTTTTCATATAGATATAGTAGGTATTCCATAGTAGAAACCTACATCTATGTTAGATAAATTCATCAATTCAATTTTCTAAGATCAACACAAGTGTCCAAGATCATAAAGGTCAAATTTCTAGAATTAGATGACAATCCTAGAATCTAGTTACAGTCTTATTCTTACTTGTTATAGATATAGATCTATATTAGCATCAGAACAAACTAATTATCATTATTTTATCATTTTTAAAAATATCAATCATTGGTTTTACTTTATATTTTTAGCTTATCTCTATATTTAAATTCAAAGTACTATTTATCTAAGTTTTTCAAATTAATTGGCTTGCTATAGAGATATTCTATCACCCTAGGGCTCTCTATCCCATTTAAACTTATATTATTTAATCTATATTTTATGGTTAAACATGTTTCATTCCCATTATTCTTGTTCCCCATCATCCATTTGGTCTCATGGAGGTTACTAAAACCTTTTGATTATTCATTTTATAAAAAATAAAATCAATAAATGAACAAATGTGTTTTAATTAATTTTCCATTTAATAATTATTAATAAGGATTGTTATGAAAAAGGAAAATAAATTATTTTTCATAAAAATATGTGAAAATACATGTAATTTTTTAAAGGTGTGGTATTTTCAAAGATAATTTCCAAAACAGAACAAGTGGCAATTTCTTTTACATGCATATGCATGGGGAATTTAAAGAAGTTTCCAAAAAAATAATTAGAAGAATTTGGAAAAGTGAAAATTGAGTTCCCTTCTCCGATTTCATGCATTAATTCCTCCATCACCTTAGTGTACTTATTTTATGATGATGAAATAATTATTTTTAACAAACAAATAAATAATAAGTTGAATAAATAATAATTGAAGCAACATAAAATCACCAAATGACTATTTTATCTAAACAAGCCCTAAAGAATCCATGAAAACATACATGGAGAAGTCATGAAGAAGTGAAAACATACATGGATAAGCCATGAATATTTTAAAAATATCATTCAATACCATATTTATTTCAATATATTTCAATACAATAAAATATGCATGCATACATGTTTTCAAGGAGTTGCAAGTTCCACACTATGGCATCCCATTTCAAGAGGAGTACATAAATTTAAATTGGTTTTTCAAGGTACATATCATTATTATCAAAACATTATTTAAATTTTTGGTGTGAAATAATCCTATATAGATCTCTCCAACTCCAAGGAGGTTTCTCAAGAAAAAACAAAAGTAGTTTTCAAACTTTTCATAAAATGATTTTCAAGATTTTCAAGAAAAAAAGTGAGCATTTTTTAATCCCAAGAAATAAGTAGCTTTGTGAAAAATCTCAATTTTTTTCAAGATTAAATAGCTCATTTATGACTTCCTAATCAACTTTGATATCCTCAGGACATAAAATAATGCATGAACTCATATTTTCTATAAACTACAAAAACACTGCTATGGCAGATTTTTCAAGAAGATCAATGTTTTTAAAAGTTAATTTTTATTATTTTTGGTAAATAGACCCTAAGTTATTTTTAAAGAAGTTCTAAAACCATTAAATCAGCTCCCAAATGATATTTTTCATCATTTTAAGATAGAACAATGCATTAGTGGTTTGATGCTCTTCAAAGAAATAGATAATAGTTTTTGGCAATGTACAATGATTGGTTTGATGCCCTTGTAAGGAATATATATCCATCCACAAGAAATTTTAAAATAAAAATAAATTATTTTTCACCTAATTCAAGAAAATATGCAACAAAACTAGATATTTTAATGTCTTCCAAAATGTTTTCAATGACTTCCAAAGTGATCTCAATGCTAGCGTAGTGTTTTGGATGCCTTCAAAAGTTTTTTATACAACCAAAAATATTATTTAAATAAAATAAAAAGTGGATTTAATGACATCAATAGTGAATGAAACATTTACAGCTAGATTCTAAAACTTAGAAGATAAGTGCAGCGATGGTTTTTTAATATATGGAGTAGTTCGATGGCATGTGCACATCCTAAAGTAGTGTTTAGGACCCTATAATTTTTCAAAATAAGTTTGACACCATTCAAAATAGGTAAAAAAAAAAAATTATTTGTCCCAAGGTAGTTTTAATAAGTTCTGCAAGGAAAAAAGTAAGTTTCAATGGTTTTATAATAGTAAAAAATGGTTTTCAATGCCATATAATAAGCAATTTAGAAATGTAAATAAGAAAATTATTTTTGAAGACTCATAAATGTTCTCAAAACCTCAAAATATCATTTATGAATGTCTGAACATATTCAAAATATCTTAGATATGAAATAACTAATATACCCATATTTTTAATGAGTTACAAACTGCCCACTATGGTGTCCCATATAAGGTAGTTTTATTATATTTAAAAAAGTGATTTTCAACATTTACTCCTAAAAGAGGATTTTAAGAAGCAGTTTTGCCAATTTTAAAGCAATTTATGAAGAGATGTGGTTTTGATAAATTCCAATGTAGTTTCAAGTGATCTAAATAAATGGTCTCTAAATAAAATAAAGAAAATTCAGAATATGAAAGTGCCATATATTTTTATTTTCTTGAAATTTTTGGGAGTTTTACAATTACATTTCCAAAAATATCAAAAATTCATGTAAAGGTAGTTTCTAAATTTGACCTATTTTTTGAGTTATTTTATGAAAGATTTGTCATTATAAAAGGTGGACTTGAAATTTTCCCTATTGAAGAAGCTTGTAGTTTGTATTTATTTCACTTCATTTAGATTTTTCCCACTCGCTTGAATTGTCTCCATAAACATGAATGGGATTAAAATATGAATTTCAATGTGTCACACTAGTTTCATGCTAGAATTAGAATATGAGCACATCATGGACGTAAAACTTAAACATGTCAATATATAGTAGTTTTATGATATAATTAGATCTAAGGGAAAAATCATATTCACAAGGTGAATCTATAACTATGGAAAACCTCAATCTGTTACTTTTCCTATTTTAGTACAGTGCCTAAAACTTTTGATTGCATGTGTATAAAATTATATTCCCAAAAATTTAGGAGTGTTTAATTACACTAATGACTAGTTCTCATGATTAGTCTTAAATACATTGAAGACACTTTTAGAATCTTGGATGATGAAGAACATTGATATTAGCAAAGATTCTTCACATAAGATATGGGATGAAGATCCACTTAAATTCTCTAAATTCATTAATCAACATTCAATGGTCTTCAAATGAGTTGATGTCAAGAGATTTCCTAAAGATTTACTCAAAAATGACTTTTGCCAAGAAGTGGCCAACATCATCACTCTCCTCAATTGAGTGTTTGGATTCCCATCAGAATGTTACTTCCAATCATGGATGTATGAGTTTATATGCATTATCCTTCATGGAAAATAATTCATTTATTGGTCAAAAATCATAAGCAATGTTATGCACAAACAACTCCTGAATGTGAGAATGACAAGTCATTTCTATATGACCTTGTAATTGGTATACAACATAACTAGACTACAAATATTCATATGCCTAGAGACCAATGTGATTATTTCTCTAGAACCAAAATTATCATAACATTTTAATCCTTAAATCAAGATCAAATTTCGTGTGAAACATTTCAAGTGAGTCAATGATGCATTCCTTTTTCACATGATTAAGATGCTAAAAAATGATCCTAATAAGAGATTCTTAGTGTATGTAATGGATATAATCACCAAATGGGGTAGTTACTTTATCCAATTCCCTACCTTCTCCTATATTAAAGGAGGTAGATTCAATGGTGTTACATATAAATATATAAAATAAGTAAGTGATAAATTGGCTCTAATAGAGCTATGTCAATAACCGGTGTCAATGAAATTTTTCTTAGGAAAAAATCATAAGACTAGTGTTCATTTCCCAATTTCAATTTGGAAATATAAATGCCATTCAACTCAAAAAGACAAATTAATGTACACTTAAATTACAATGGTGACCCTTCACCCATTCATAAAAAGTTGGGAATTTGACATCAGTGGATTCATTAAAGGCATTCTAAAAGACAAGTACAAACATTAGCCATAAATTAAAGACTATTGGTTAGATTGTAAATATGATAGGGATGTACATCTTAGATATTATTCAAGAATGAATCTAAAATAAATAATTATTTATAATCTTAGAAGTCTACCTAGAGGTGTCATGGATGATGAGTGGAACCTTGTTGATCCTTCCTACAATGAGAATGCCTCAAAACACATTCCTATGATTGATTAGTCCAAAAGGGAAGCAATGTCAGTGGAAGATTGAAATCAAAAGTTAGAAGTAAATATTATATCTTGGATACAAAAAAGGATACAATATTTATCTGGAGTGGAAAACAATCAACCTTAAAGATGTAGATTATCCAAGACCATTATAAAAGAGAAAGTCCCTAATCCTTCAAGGTCATCAACATATTCTATGAAATAACCTTTAACAACACTCAAGACCATAGAGGTAATTGATAATAGAAATATTTTTATCAAATAAATAATTCCATAATCTACTCAACATTGTACCAATATTTAGATTAACATGGATGATGAGAGAGAAAGAGTGAGCATTATATAAATCTCATAATCTAGTTTTTCTCCACATGTTCTTACTAGCCTTGAGTCTCATAGATTGATTACCAATACTAATCTACAATACATGGCTTTCCAAAATCAATCCCTAATTACCATTTCCTCAAATTATCATAGAATATAATGACAATCAAAAATTTCTCAGCCTATATTAGTTATAGTTCAATCACCTCCTCCAATTCAAACCCAAATTGAAGTTTATTTAGAAATATAGAGTTATCTCCCCATCACGGACACATTGAAATAGTTCTATGAAGTTGTCAAGAAAATAAAAATAGTTGTTAAACTAATCACTATTGACTTTGAATTAATCACATCCTTTTTAGCTCCTCCTCTTCTTGTGAAGAATCCCAAAATGATTTATAAAGTCACCATGAATTAATAAGGAATAATATTTATAGAGATTGCATAACCCATTGCTAATAAAAATAAATAAGACATGTCAATTGAAGACTATCAACTTTATACAATAATTTTGGGAAGACATACAATAGAGGGAGACAAAGCAAATGCACAAGAATAATTGAATGTGATTATTCAATGCATGAAGAAGTAAAAATCTCAATCAGCATGATACAATGAATAAAATTAGTAATTTGTGGTATATGTTAAACATTTTCTCAATCTAGTAGGATATTCTTTGGTCCTAGTTCCTCTATCAATTGCATTAAAAAATATAGACATGGTTACAATGTCAATAGAAATAAATAACATGTGAAAATCAATTAATACATGGTCATAAAATATTTTTGTGCACGGATTTAAGTTGATCGACAACATCATGAGGATATTTGACAAGATTCAAATAGTATCGAATTTAATAATAAGATTTGAGTCAGATTTTCACTCAAAAGATGTCATTCATTGAATAAAGCTTCCACAATTTTCACAACATGATCTAATTGGGTTTCTCTTCACTCATAATTGATGGAATTATCAAGATTCAACATCATGATATTCATGTCAAATGGTCCAATGATGTCAACTTCTAAAGATAGATGCTCAAGAATGAAAAAGTGAAACTTGATAATATCAAAGAGAAAGGTAATAAAATTCTATCCAACATCAGGGATTTAATTGAATAAATCCCTTATGATTTCTTTCATGAGGATAATCAAGTCAATTCTATAATATGACTCAAAGAACAACTATCATATTTGGTGAAGAATGAATCTTCTACATCTTCAGGTTTTAATTTTTCCTTTATTATGAAGTTAATCAAACTTCAATTCCTATTTGAAGAAATATAAAAGAAGTTGAATAAATACCATCATGTTCATGAGTTCATTTTTGAAGTGAAATTGATCTATGAAATTAATTTGTAACCCAATTTTTTTTTAAAGTGGAATACATCATGAAGGCACTCGAGTGTTTTAGGAAACTTTGTGCCTCAAGGAATGAACATACAATTATGTGATCTAGGTAAATAATGTGTGTTCATTCGCTTACAATTAGGACAAGTGAATTAGCTATCATTTGGTTGGATCAAATTAGATATAATTATAGACATCTACAAAGCCTAGATCCCACTTTTGCCCCACTAGTAAATGGACCATGCAATCAAATCTACAAGTTTTAAAGAGTCCCACTTTGTCTACCCATGGGTTATTTATAAATTTTATTTTATTTTATAAAGTCATTTTAATTTATAAGTTACTTTATTTTTATTAATTTATTTATTTTATCAATAAAATTGATGGTGTAATAACCTTTTTATTTTTTAAATAAGTCACTTTATATGTCCTATTTTCTTGTAAAAACCTAACTAACTTTTATAATTGCCTTGAGAAGTTATAAAAAGGATTTATTGGGTCATTTTACAGGATTTTTTTGATAGGAGAAAAATATTTTAGTAAGATATGAATACATGAAGTTGAATGTACAACCTTTTGAAGAATCAATACAAAAAGGATTTACAAGACTTTGTTCCTCAAATTTACTTGAGTGAGTGATATGCATCTATATGTTATTATGTTTTTATCCTTCTTATTTCAATTTTATAAAATACTATATTGTTTTTAGATAGTCACACATGTAAAACTTTAGTGTTTAAGTCCATTTAAATATATGTTAAAGGTTTTGTATTTAAAAATCCTCAGTGAGATTGAAAACAAATTTTATAATTATTTTCATAAGGAAATCATGACCTATTGCATGTCTTTTAAGACATTCAATTTATTTGGTATATGTACCCTATTCGTATGTCTAAGATATGTCTTGTATATCTCATTTTAATGATAAATTTTTACTTCTCTAAAATATTCACTCTCAAGGAATTTATGTCCATTCTCTATCTTTAATTAACTAAAATCATCATATTACCTTTATGTTACTTATTTCCTTTCTCTTTTCCTTATCACTTATCCTTCATCTTCCTTTCTTCTCACCTTTCCATACTTTCAGGATAAAAGTATGAACCCCTAAAAAAAACATTTTTTTTGTACATAATTTACTTTTCCTATTGTGTGTTTGATTTCAATAAAGTTAGTTTTGCTTGCTAATAGAAGAGGGACTTTTTCCCATGATTATTGACCAAAACTCCCTAATTTGTCTTCTTGACAAATTATTCATCCAATAGGACTCAAAGGACCAATAGTCATAAAAATGATTTTTATCAACATATAAACTTAGAATACTTCCACAAGTTATGCTAGGATAGGTCTACATTATAGGATAGATGCATAGTGTGATCCTGTCCAAGTAATACAGACTTGTCAAAAATTTAAAAAAATGAAGATATAAAGACATAGACATAAATTATGGATCCCAAAGATAGAATAATATAATATATAATAGTGACATATATATAATAACACATGTTAGTGAGTCATTAATTCATCAACAATGATCCAAATAAGCATAGTTATGTAAAGTGGATATTTAGTTTAAGTTTGTGATAAATTTGGGTGTCTACATTTTCCCCCCTCCCACCCCATTCTAGTAATGTATTAAAGTGAAGCTAATAAGGCAAAGGAGAAATAAAAATTATCAATTTTGAAAACACACTTTATATTCATAAGCAATGCTAAATGTCTTGTGTTACTAGATAACCCAAGTGGATATAGGGTACTTTAAAATTTGTTTGTCTCTTAGCTAGGGAAACCAAATAATTTTTAAAGTGATAAGAGGTTGAGTTGGAAAATAATTAGGTGTCACTAAAATATAATTGTACCAGCTTACAAATTGATGACAAGGGTGATCAAATATCAATGAGTGAAATATTTTTAACTAACTAATAGATATGCTTTCACTTGTGGGGAGAAATCTAAAGTAAGTAAAATTTCTAATTGTCAAGTGTCACTAAACTCCAAAAAAAAAAAAAAGAGGGAACCAATATATGGTTCTCTAGAGGGAATTAGTACATGGTAGAAAAAAATTGTAACAAAGGAATGGAACGTCACTAAGCTCAAATTTTGGCACATTTTTGAAAGGTAAATCACACCATTATAGATGGATCTAGATTCAAACTATAAAGTTGTGAAATTGATTTATTTAGAATATTGATTGACATATTTGAAAAATAGTAGTATTTGCTATTTTGAAATTTTGTAGAAGGGAGAACTTGAATAAACTTCATACCCTGTGTAACTTGTATTATGATTTTTTAATGGAGCAAAAGACAGAGAACATGAACCAGCTATGTGCCCCCTAAAATGTGTATTATGTTGCTCTTATATTGAGTATGTTTTTTTTAACAAAAATGATTATGAAAGGGGATGTATATTCCCTAATATTGTGAATATTTTTACTTTATTACACATGTTAATATTTTTTAAGTGGCATCTTGTGTATAAAGATAAAAATATATTTGAGTATATAGATGTTGATATGTTTCCCCCCTTTTGAGGTGAGGGATGAAAGTAATGAGGCATGTGCCTTGAAAGGAGATAGTGAAATCCCAAATCATGTTTGGATAGATGATATTACATATTATAAATAATTTTGAAATTAATAAAAATATTTCAAAAATGATAGGGTGTAGAAGATTACATTGTCAAGATTCTAACGAATCTAGCCATTTTTTATTTGGATGAATATCATGAAAGATATCGTAGGTTAAACTTTTAGATAGTGAATGACTAGAGGGGGTACCCTATCATCTATATGGAACCTTAGGTTAAAATTTAAAAATATATAAGTTTGAAAAAGATCAAATGTTAATTAAATTTTAATCCCCATATTAAAAAAAATTGAAATTTTGAATGAAAATAATAAAAATGTCTTAGACGAGAGTCCTATTACCAACATAGTTTGAGCAAGTTTAGGAAATAATAGAGATGGATTATAAGCTAGAATTGGTGAGTAATGAACCCATTATCACTATTATTTTTTAAAAAATTCTTAAATTTAAAATTTTATGCATTTTAATTACTTTTGTGTCATTATTTGTTTATCGTCAACCCTATCCACGGTAATTATGTACCTATCCTTGATGACACAAATTTATTTTTGAAGGTGTATTTTAATTGTAACCTTGTTTACGCTATAGTGAAATATACCATGAACCCATATGGTTTAATATTTAATTTGAAATTTATATTTTTATGAGATGATGTAAAATTTTGAAATTTTATTTATAATATTTGTGATTGCAGAGTGATTTAAGAGCCCATGAGTTTTATCAGGGCCATATTATGGATATACTGCAAGGATTACCCTTATCAGATGTTGAGATGGTGATTTTTGAGAGGTCTAAGTTGAGAGATGTTGGATAGTTGGACTTTATGTCTTATGATATAAACATGATTACTAATTTGGTAGAGTGGTGGGATTCAGATACTTTCACATTTTGGTTACTCATCGGGGAGATGACCATCACATTAGAGGTTGTATGATATATTTTATGATTTTTGATAATGGGTTTTAGGGTTATGGCTAAGACTAGAGTAAGTATGGGTGATACACATATGTATTTGATATGATGTCCTATGGGTGATGTGTATACTTGTAGAGAGTACACAATGTTGTTATTAGAGATTGTTGTTTTAGTAGTTCCATGATTGTAAAAGTTCTTATATGGTTTATTTGCTAATTTTATTATTATGGATGGAGGTGGTATGGCCATTTTTTTATCATATGATTTATTTTATGCATAATATTGAAGATCATGGCACTCAATACGCTTGGGGGCATATGATGTTGGCCTATATATATATATATATATATATATATATATATATATATATACATATATATATATATATATATATACATATATATATATACATATATATATATATATATATATATATATATATTTATATATATGTATATACATATATATATATGTATATGTATATATATATATATATATGTATATATATATATGTATATATATATGTATATATATATATATATGTATATATATATATATGTATATATATATATATATATGTATATATATATATATGTATATATATATATATGTATATATATATATATGTATATATATATATATATATATATATATATGTATGTGTGTGTGTGTGTGTGTGTGTATGTGTGTGTGTGTGTGTGTCTATATATATATATATATATAGATCTGTGTGTGTGTGTATATATATGTATCTATATATATATATATATATACATATATATATACACACATATATATACATATATATATGTATATATATATATATATATATATATATATATTTACTTGGGAAGGATATGTCCTAGGTGCAGGATCAACTACATTATAATACTATTGGGCATATAAGCACATATCAGTGATTATACCAATTGGAATGCCCCTTATAGGATGAACCCACCCTCAAATGTATACATGGATATGGATAAACATTATTTGGGTAATTTATTAAATCACTGTGGATTACATGTGGATGTTAGATTAGTTAAAACCAACCAATATTATATGGTAGTCTTATCAAGGCTTTAAGGATTATTATGAGTATGTCTAGAGTTACAATAAATTAGAGTTAGTTTTTAGTTTCACAATTGATTTCTTGGAGTATATGAGAATTTTTAGTTTGAGTGTGTTACATGTTAGTTTTGTATTAATCATGGAATACCCCTAACATCTGTGATATGGGCACAATTATTGAGATCTCCTACAAGAGCATGGGATTGAACTTGTCTGATAGAAAGGGAGCTAGATCCTTTACCAGCTAATAAAAGAGATTATGTTATTGAGGTTAGAGATGTAGATGATGTAGGATGCATTGATGCTTATAAAAATTTGTGGAAGTAGCATAGGTGACCACATTTTTTCTAGTGGCAACCATAGTAGCCCCAATAATAGCTCCAAGAGAAGCCACAATAATGATAGGTTTAGAAGGTATGGATAGTTATGGTGTATTATTTTGATATATTAAGATAGAATAATAATGAATATGATAATTTAATGTGTTGATTTATATATAGGTGATGATGAGTATTGGTCATTGATTATAAATGGTATCCTTCATGTGATCACTAGGCTTATACCTAATAATGCCATTCCTAAGTGACTAAAGGAGTGAGCAAGCATAATAGGGCCACATGCTCCATTATTTGATAGGGTTTTCATTGTTACCAATGCATATGTACATGTTGTTGATAAAGTGGAGAGGATTTAGATGGATCAAGATGCTCTATTGATTGATTGAGATCAGTTATGAGAAGAGTTATCTTGATTGTAGATGCCTTTACCTGTAGCTAATTCAGAGTTAAATCAAAACATATTTTTGTAGTATGTTCAACTATAAGGAAAGTATATGAAATTTACGTGGATATTAGTGAGATATAAGGCTCAAGGTAGATCATGGTCTAGGTCACATGGTGGAGTGGGTGCCTTAACCTCTTTATTTCCTTTAGGAAATGATAATGATGTAAATGTATACTATGATTTAATAGTTATCATCTAGGGACTAATTATTGATTAATTTTAGTAATTTTAGTTGTATAAACATTTACTTATGAGTTTTATATGAAGTGTACATTTGAATTATGATTTTTAAATGATATGTACAATTTGATTTATGAGATTATTTGCCTTGGTGTACTATTGTATCTTTCAAATGATGTGGAATGTGAAATTTCCAACTAAATGGATAGAGAAATGTAGTTTATGGATCTATTTTTTAGTATTTATGTTGTCTTATCTGATTTACCATGATGTTGGATTTTTAATTTATTATGTTCAATTTATAATTAAATTGGTTTTGGAACCCATACTTGGGTGGGTGTTTTAGCAGTTATATTCTTAGATACTTATTTCATGGAGATATTATTGAAAATAAGATTAGTATAACCACTTGTAATTTCTCTATACTCTGGAGATTGAAAAGGAATTTTTTATATTTAGATTTTAATAGAATGTATGAATTTTTTATTTTTTTAAATAAAAAGAGTCTTTTAATATCAATTTCATTGATATTTTCTGTGAGTGCATAAAAATAATTATCATGATGTCCATTAATGCCATGGAACATATAAAATTGGTTACCTTTAATTTTATCCAAATGATGTGGGGGGTGGTAATAATTAGTGCATAAAGTAAGCAATTTTATATCCAATAATGTAGGTAACATATCATGTGGGCATTCATTGGGATAAAAATGATAGGTTGTGATTTATTAACATGTGTATGATGTTGATAATTAGTTACTCTAGGAAAATAATGTTTGCCTTTATGTGAAACTATAACTTGACTTGATTTAGATTATATATTATGCACAAAAGGTATGTGGGTTTTAGTGAGAGGTTATTTTTTTATTAGGTTTAATTTATTGGTTATCATATTTAAAAAATTAGATGTCCCCATCCATACATATAGAAATGGAAACAAGACATAATTCCTCCTCTAATGTGATAGCCTCAAAACAAAGAGATATGAATGATTCAAAATATTTATAAAGTATCTTATCTTTTAATGGAGAAATAAGACCTTGACAAAATAACTATTATACTGATAAATTTATGAATTGGAAAATTAATTGATTTATATTAGTTTTGAATTGTAAAATTTAATCATAAACTTGCTCATGCGGAATTTAGTGCAAAGATGGTATATTTTCATTAGTAGCCCTAGGTTCTATTGATGTGGGTTTTATGCACACATTAGAGAGTTTTAAATGAGGTAACATCTAATGCTTTGGGATCTCTATGGAACAAGGTTCTACTCTAGGGCATGAGTTATAGGTATGTTTTTAGAATGACTAGGTGGTGGAATAGAAGGTTAAGCCTATGGGTTTTTCAACCAAGGTTGTGGGCAGATGTGTCGATTCTAATAAAAAGGATAAATCATTAAGTAAATTAAATGGGTAGAAGATTAATCTATAGAGGGTATGTCTCAAAAAAACTTTTAAAAAAGGGAAAGGTAAGGTAAAAAAGAAGGTTCATGTCTCTAAAATTAAATTTCTCAGTCGTTCTCTTTGATGGATAAATATCTCATGTACCAGTGTTTGTTGTTTGTAGATTTTTCACACTCACAAACAAACATAACTAGGAGTCTGGGTAGTCAGATATAGGGTGCTTATTGGTCTCAAATTAAGGTTTCTCCTTTTAAGTCTATTTTTGTATATATTTATACAAGAGATTACAACTTGGACCAAGAATTTATCCTAGGTAGCTATGACTCAAACCTAGAATAATATATCAAACAAGATACTTCTACACACTTTGGATTATCAATTCAACATGTACTAATTGTATAAATCAATGAAACATATCAATATTCAATAGATATTACACATCTAAGACTAACATTCATCATAACTAATAAATCAATTATAAATAGAGAAACTTCAAATTTATTAACATAGAAAAGGGAGAATAAAGAACAAACATAATTACATGACAATTAAATCCTTGATTCTTCCTATCTTTCATTCAAAACTTTGACCCTTTGGGAAGAGGGTTCTACATGTATATATAGATCTTAGGGAAGGGGTCAACTCATCTTCCAAGACTATAACACTACATTTACATATAAAAAAGACTATAATATAAGTTTTGTTTAAATATTGATGTCTTACGTATACCACAATCATGCAAAGTATGCATGCTACAAAAATAATTAGTTAATTATTATATATATATATATATATATCTGTATGTACATATATATATCTGTATATATATATATATACAGATATATATATGTACATATGTACATATATATATCTGTATATATATATATATATACAGATATATATATGTACATACAGATATATATATATATATATACATATATATATATATATATACATATTTATATATATATATATATATACATATATATATATATATATATATATATATTTGTATATATATATATAGCTGTATATATATATATGTATATATGTATATATATTTGTATATATATATATATATATGTATATGTATATATATATATACATATATATGTATATATATATACATGTATGTCTATATATATATATATATATATATGTATATATGTGTATATATATGTATATACATATATATATATAGACATACATGTATATATATATATATATATATATGTATATATATACATATATACATATATATATACATATATATGTATATATATACATGTATGTCTATATATATATATATATATATATATATATCTATGTGTGTGTATGTATATATATATATATGTATATATGTATATATATACATATATATGTATATATATACATATATATATATATATATATATACATATATATATATACATATATATATATATACATATATATATATACATATATATGTATGTATGTATGTATGTATGTATGTGTGTGTGTGTGTGTGTGTGTGTATGTATGTAATTAGAACTTAACTATTTGGTTATGATTATTATATGAAAAATGTATGAAATTAGAATTTTTATAAATTGGATCTTGCTTAACTTATCTCAAAATTGTTATGGAAATTATAGTAGTACTCATGGTTGATGACACAGTAACTAGATTTGTACTTGAATATACATTAGTTGATAAAATTATAGTCACCATGGGAATAGTAGTATAAGGAGGTGTTTATGTGGTTGTTGTTTTTTGTGTTATAGGTGGGGTTGGAATAATGTAAATAGTAGGTGGCATTTGATTTGTTACTTTCTTCTTCACATCCAAGTCCTAATAGTGTTTGTGTGCCTTAGCATTTTTTACTCTGATTAGATTGATATCCAGGAGGTTTAGCCTAGTCTCCCTACTTGTCTCCCCACTTGTCTCCCCCATTAACTTGTTATGTTACACCTTGGTCACTCTAAAACTGACTTTGAACACTTCTACCTCTATAGCCTTCTTCCTCACTATGCTCAATTTGGTCTTAATGTCTTTTAGGCTCAAACCTTGTAGACTCTTCTTGAAGTTGTCAGAGGCTTGTTTAATCATTTGGTCAAATATAGTCCTGGTCACCATCGTACCTCTATTATCTCAAATGGTGGCCAATTAAAATCTTGACAAAATTTACTTGTCCTCTTTCTCTTATCCCAACTTATTAACTAAAGCCTTAGAGGATGGTACCTAGTTTCAGGCCTTTTGTGTTCTTATCAATTCTAAATTCAAAGTATTAGATGACTCTAATGGGGTGATCAAGTCTAAATGGTTGAATGCCTTATTAGTTGTATATATCACTAATAAATTTATCTTAATGTCATCCTCCTTATGGCTTCTAAATAATTTGGTTATGTTATTTACATGAGGAACCAAACTGACTCTCAAAGAATGGATAGAATCAATAATTTTGTATAACCTAAGAGTAGAATATTTCACATCTTAATTAATTCCTTAAGGAACTTGAATCACTCATTGTTACTCTTTAAGTTTCTCTACTTCTTCTTTAATCTCCTATCTAGCCATTGCAATCCCTTGATGTATGGCAAGAATGGATTTAGTATGGGTATCCATATATGACTTCAAGTCCTCAATATAATGTGATTGACCCTTTTTCCTATTTTTCCTTTTACATATGGATTATGCATCTTCCATCTCTTCCATGATTAAGGTTATTCCTAAGTTTTTTTCAATTTTACTCTTTCTCACCCTCTGTACTGATGCAGTGGCTTTGTCAAACAAAGAGTTCATCGTTGGTAATTTTTTTGTTTTTAGATTAGGCATCTTAAAGGTTGAGGATCCTAATTCCTTAGCCAAATTTGGAAGAGTGATTTTTGAGGTATTTTAGAGATACACTTCTAGTTGAGCATGTTCTTTAGGTTTCTTCTTAGTTTGTGTGTAAGGATTGGGCATTGCAAGCCAAATAATCTTTGATGAGACTATGTTTATATATTATGGCATTGGATGGACAACAAAGACTAGATAAATCTTGGGTTCCATTTTATTTGTTACCATTATGGTTATGGTGATATGAGTGGAAGAAGGTAAGGGTGCACCCAAATGGGTAGAAGGATATTTAGTTGAAGTGATTGATTAATCAATGGTTGGAATGGACATAGCTAATTTTGATGGGGTGGATGCTAATGGAATAGAAATTAAATGGATGAAAACCATAGGTATGGAAGCTCCAGTAGTGGAGGTTAGAGCAAGTGTAGTGTTTATAGGAAAACTCATGGATGGATATAGGAAAAGTAAACCTATAGAGAGTGTTTATTGGGGAATGAATGTGGAAATCACTGGCCTAGGGGTGATAGAAGTTACATGTAAGGACATAAAAGGGGAAAAAATTAAAAGATTTATGAGAAATGGACCCTTACAAGATGATTCACCTATGATAGGTACATTACCTTGAAGTGATTTTAGGCTTAAAACATTTGCCTATTATAGCTCCTCATCCAATTCTTGGGTTGGAAGGGTCTATAGTCGGTCTCTCCTAGGCTACCCTTGATATGTATTAGTTTTTCTTATTTCTTATGGGCCTATGGACTATGATGGAAGATAAGGGGGAACATTTCTTGGCATTGGGGCTAAGGTAGCCATTATTTCCTCTTCATTAGAGAAATCTAGGCATATAATCCTTGCTTTTAATTATAAACTACCTCCTATCATAGTTAGTGACTAGTAGTAGATTCACAATTAAATATACTTCTCTTGATTCAAATAAACAAGGAGAGTTACCATAGACCTATGTCTTCTACTTTCATTTAATTATTAACTTGAGGATGTAAACTCTATAAGATGACATTACTATATGTGCACACTTAATATTTTAATTTGACCTTTTGATGATTTTAATATAAGATGATAAAAACCATGAAAGAGATGGAATTATATAATTTAAAACTCATACAATAATATAAATTAAATGATTACACTTATTTTATCTTTGGAATATTCCTTAAAAAAATGTTATGCAAAACTGAAAATCACACAATTCAAAAATAAAACACACAACACATAAATAAACTAAATAACATGCTTAACTATTTAATTGGTTAGAATATTGCTACAATAATTCCAAAGGGGGACCTTCCTCTTTCTTAATCCAACTTCAATCCTTCCTCTTACAACAATGAAATGGACTTAAAAATGATTGTTCATATTAATCAAAATGTAACAAAGAATTACTATAAGGAAATTACAATAATAGTTATCTTACAAAATATACCTCTGATATATTTTAGTAATTGATCTCTACCTACCTCTGAAGCATTATATTACCTATATATACAATAGGTGAGATTGTTTTATACAAAATAATATAGATTCCAAACTAAGAAACATTTGGCTATATGATAACAAAAATCCATTCCTTCTACTAAGGTCACCATTCATGTGAATCTTATAATACTACCTCAAGACAAACAAAGGTGTTTCAGTCTTCAACCACTTCCTTATTATGATCCATGGAGGTTGTTGGCTCTAGGATGTTTTTGTGTGATGAGACCCCTTTACTATAGGATGGTCTATGTTATATACCTATTGATTCAAAACATCTTTAAAACATATTATAGATAAAATAATCTTATAGTATAATATAACTATTATATAATTGATTCCAAGAAAAATTTATAACTATTTGAAGATTATGAGACCATAATGTTATTTGAAATATTATGGTTTTTTAAAGATAAAAACTTATGGGAAAGTAGTTCAAAAGCATGATAAACAAGAAGGATGAGAATGATAGATGAGGAAAAAAAACATGACAATTTTAGGGCTCATCACACCCACCAACTTAATACCTTTCTCATCCTCAAGTAAAAACCTTGCTCATTTCAATTTCATAAATAGTTTTGAAATCCATAGGCTCCATGGCACCACTTGATAGGTGAGCATAAAATCTACGTCATTGTTCATACAGATGCTAGTTTTTTGACCTCCTTAGCTTCATATAATGGATTTTTATCCTACCAATCTCGAATAGGATACCAAAATAGAGGGGGATGGAATTTTATGCTCAACAGTTGAGATCCCCTTTCACCTACCAGTAAAATATATCTTGTGACTCTATCAAATGTTACTTTTAAATTGAAAGGGAAATATGGCTCTTTCCTTTTTAGCTCGAAATTGAGATCATTACATCTTCTTATGTAGGATTATTTTTTTGTGTTTAAAATAACATTTATCAACCCCAAGTATAAATCTTGGGCTGCATAATAGTTTTTAGTAAATCAAGCCCTGACTTCTTTCTACATCATAATGTTATCCCATTCTATCAACATAATCTTAGGTGTAACTAACTCTCTTCTGATAAGCAATTTAATTTATATTTCCTTTTTCATATATTTATTTATCTATTATCCTATCCTATTCTCATTAAAATTATATGATGAAAATACCTTTAAAAGGACATCTCCAACATACTAGGATTCCATTCCCTGTCATGAGGCAAATCATAGTTATGATGATAGAACTCACACAATTATGCTTGTTCTTCTTATGAGTTTTCTTTATATAATTTAAATAAAGAGAGAGGATAAATTTAGTCATAAGTAATGTCATAGTAAATTCTCATGAAATTAAACTTATTCCATTTTTCCTTAAGATAAACTGAATATACCCTTACAAGAGGCCTGCAGTCAATGTTCTCTTGAGTAAGACTAGTCAGATCTTTAACTTTTTACTATAGTTTAGAGATACTTTATAATTTCAACATAACCTCTTCTTTCAATTTATTTTTATCTTTTTTAATGCCCTAAAACTTTCATAATGATCTCATCAGTTTAGAAGACATCACAGATGAGGAATTATACCAGATAGCTTATGCAGTAGTAGGTTTTTCATGTTGCTTTTCTATTATAGAAGGTTTTGAAATAATGATTATAAGATGAATTTTTGTAGAGGGTTTTAGATTATAATATTTTTTATCAAGTTCATCTAGTCCTCCTCCTAATTGATTCTATAACTTCTTCCTTAATCTCTCTATTTCCTATAGGTCTTGATTCAAAGTAGGAAATTCCACTTGTATAGAGGGTTGCTCCATTTGTTTTGCCTCTATATACATTGGTTGTTCTTGAAATTATTTAGGATTATTTTCTGATTTATCTATCTCCTTACTGGTTTATTGAGAACATTCTTCCTTGTCAGTCTCTAGGTTATCAAAACTAAATGCCTCTAGTGATTCATGACTATTGGTAATTTGTTCTTCTCTAGATTCCTCATTGTTTTCTATAATGGAAAAATATTTAGTTCTTAGTTTACATTTCATCTCTCCTCTTAATATATTTTATCTACAAGGACTATATTTTACCCTATCCTTTTTAGGGGAAGATATAAGTTATTCTTCAAATTTCATAGAGTTAGGTTAGAGAATGAGTTTTCTCTTCCATCTTCTATATTTTTTGCTTGTGTAATCCCCTTCTACAATATTTATCCTTATTTTAAGTTATTATGTGTCTACAAAAAGATATTCTTTTATATTTTCTTGTGGAGCTACAAGAATGTTTTCTTATATGGTTCTTATGGAGTTTTAGGAAGGTCTTCTTATGTAGGTTCTTGTGGTGTTGTAGGAAGGCTTTCTTTTATAGGGCTTTGTGGTGATGCAGGAAGGATTTATTATATCTCCATATATTCTTATAATTATATTTCCTCTTCTACCTCTATCTCTTCTTATTCATTTCCCTCGCTATTAATTTTTGCATTTACAGGTATTTGGAGAAAATACTCCAAACTTATATTAGGCCTAGTTCTTTGTAAGTAGTCTTGAATAATTAACTGAATTAAATAATGATGAGAGAGAAATTTGGAATTACCTCTCTAAAATGCCTCTAAAATTTTTTTGATCATGTTAATCAAGAATTTGGGGAGATTTGTCTCAATACCATGCCATAAATGATTAATGAATTTGAAGTGAATGCCATGTAGCATGGAATATCTCCTTTTGTAGGCGAAATATCTAAAGAAGAACATAGCAGCTCTAGCCCATCTTCTTGGTAATGATAACCATGTAGTTCCCTATTTTGAAGTCTCTAAGATTTCATCTCCTCTAATGAATTTATGCCTCTCTACCTTAGCATCAAACTTTTTCTACCATAATTCCCCTATTCATGATAATCTAATCACTCTATTGATGACATTTTTAGTTAGCTTTATTTCTATTCCTCTCACTATTCCTAGGTTGTTATACAATGATCTAATGATTTTTTATATAATTCATTGATCAAGAGCATGTATCCTCTCAAAATATTGGGCCCATAATACATTTTGAAATAGGACCACGATGTTTAGGTTATTGGTTAGAAGAGAGATATAAAGTGGCTCATCTTTAAGCAAGTCCCATCCCATATTCTAGGATGGAATTTCATACAATAAGGGTTATGTATCTCTAGGTTTTGTGCTCTTGTAACAAGGGTTATGTAGCTTTGGGTGGAATGTTTGTGATTTATTTTAGGAATGAGACAATCCATTTGAATTATGGGAAATCCCCCCAACCTAAATATTTAATTGTCCTCAAGGGACACAGTTGAAATGCATGAATGAATTGTGGAAATGACAAGGGGTGGCAACAGTAGTGTTTGAATGGTCACGTCAATCAAAAAAAGAGAAGATATCTTGATATGATGTGATAAAGAAAAGATATGGTGTTATTTTAATAGCATTAAGAGCCATCATCTTAGTAATAATTAAAACTTTTTACATGAAATAAATATAAAATAATTACCTTAATACTTGTAGGAATACCTTTTATTAATGTATGAATCATGAGTTAAAGTGGTGGTTGTGAGGTGTAATAACATGTGTTGGCCTTTGATTAGAATTAAAAATACTTTGTGATAAATACAATGTATGATGGAGTGATAAGAATTTATTTGGTAACAATAAATGTTTCATGTGGAAACAAGAAGTGTCCTACAGCAATAATAAATATCTTGTAGTAGCAATAATTTCATATTGTAAAAAATGAGAAAGTGTTTTTCTACTCAAAAAAAATGAATCTACAAGCAAAAGAATATGAAAATAAAAAATTTATTGTTGTAGATTTTTTTTTCTTTTTAGATTTTCTAGTCCCAACTCAACTGGAATTATAGAATTATGAGATGTAAGATTCTATTTATCTTAAAACAAATCATTGTCAATGGATTATTATTGGCTATAGGAAGCTTTATTGCACTTGGAAAATATTAGAGAAGGGTTGACAAAATACCCTTCAACTGTAGGAACAAGTTGATTTGCTTCATGAAGAAGAGACAAATATTCTTATTCAAGAAGTTAATGAGTGAGAGTTTCCTTGGAAAATGGTTTATTTTATAGCTTGATCTTATGGCCATTAACAAGTATTCAAAACCAAATAGAGTCAATGCTCATGAGATTTACAACTCCATTGTTAGAAAATTACTTGATCTCACAATGCCCAATCCATCTGGATTGAATCTTTCTTTTATGATCCTTGTATTTAGTGTTAAAAAGGAGTGCCCATTCACTAGGTTGAAAATTCTTAGTATTAATGTTTCTATTATGTCAACCCACATGTTGTCTTTGCACTACTTCAGTGTGATGAAGTGATTCCTTTCTAAGTTCATCAAGTGTATTCAACTAAATGATTCTATCTTGTTGAGCTTGGAAAATATCCAAACCCAAATCAAGTGTTATTATTAATGTTTTATGTTCAAACTCAATGAATAGAACAACATTTTTACCATAAACTAGTTCATTTGAGGTGAAACTAGTTATGGTTTTCCAAGTGATTCTATAAGCCCATACTACTTCCAAAAGATAAGTTTACCAATCTTTTCTATGCACGCTTAAAGTCTTAGTGAATATATTTTCAAATTATTTATTTGTAACTTTCACCTGACTATTTGATTGAGCATGATAAGGGGTAGATTTTTTGTTTCTAATTTCATATTATTTTACCAAGGTGGATATGAGGTCTAATGTGGAATATGGTCCTTGGTCTGTGACTATTTATCCTAGTATTCCATAGCAGGTGAATATTTATTCATAAAATAACTCAGCTACTTTCTCATCTTAGGCATGGGTTAAGGCCTTGACCTTAGCCCATTTTATGACATAATTAGTGCACACCAGTATATATTCCTTATCATTAGATTTAGGATCAATGGAACCTATAAAATCTGGTCCCTATTTATCAAAAGCTTCCAGAACTAGTTATGGTTTTAATGGCATTTCATTAGAGCAAGTGGGTTTCCTCATATGCTAACATTGATAACATTTTTAGGTATACATCATGGTATCCTTATTCAAAGAAGGCCAATAATATCCAATAGTAATTACTTTCATAGTAGTCTTTTTGGTATCAAAATAACCCCCATAGGTTTCATCATGGTAGGCTCTAAGAATATCATAAGCTTCATCTTCTCGGATACATCTTCTCATAACTAAATTTGGTCCAATGATAAAGAGATATCCTACAATCTACGAATAATGTCTACTCTTTTGGATCAGATGTTATTTTCTTAGGTGATAAATGTTATGGTAGTGATCCTACAACAATATAGTTATCAATGTCTAAAACCAAAGAGATTAAATAGCTATTTAAAAAAAATGCTCATTAGGAAAGGAATCATCATTAATAGGACTATGCTCATCATTTTGCCATCGAGATAGAAAATCAACTACTATATTATCCTTACTTGGTTTGTCCACAATGGTAATATCAAATTCTTGTAGAAAAAGAAACCATCTAATTATATTTTCTATTAGAGTGGGTTTTTTCATTAAATACCTGATTATTTCATGGTTTGTGTGGATGAATACATGGTAACCTATAATGTAGTGTCAATTTTTTTCATGGCATAGATGATTGAAATGAATTCCTTCTATATTATAGTATATTTGATTTCAACCCCTTGAAGATTATTCCTAATAAAATAGAATGCAAAACTTAAAGATTCATGTTTTTGGCCAAGGATAGCTTCTAAAGTGGTTTTAGATGCATCTGTGTAGATGTGAAAAGGCTTATTCCAATAAAGCCCTCTCAAAATATGATTTGTTATGAGGTATTTGATTTTTTGGAAGGTAGTTTTAAAATTATTAGTCCAAGTAAATTCAACATCCTTGGTAAGAAATCTAAATAATGAGGTGGTAGTTTTACTAAAGTCCTTGATGAATCATCTATAATAATTAGCATGTCCTAAAAATCTTCTAACATCTTTCTTATTATTTGGTGTGGTTAGATCCTTAGTGATAATTATATGTTTTGGGTCAACTTAAATTTTAGTAGGGGAAATGTGATGCCTAAAGATAATCCCTTTAGTCATAATCATATAACACTTTTCATTGCTCAAAGACAATTGATATTCTTGCAAGCATTGAAGAAATTTCTCCAAGTTAGTATGAGTTTATTCAAATGTCTACCCATAGATAGTGAAATCATCCATGTAGATTTCAACATAGTCATGTGAGAGATCAAAAAATATGCTCAAAACAACCTTTGGAAAAGTAGTTAGAGCATTACAAAGATGAAATGGTAAGATGGCATAGGTATAGGTTCCCCAAGGGAAATTAAAAGTGGCTTTGTCTTGGTCTTTTGGAGCTATTTATATCTTATTATAACCACTATAGTCATCAAGGAAGGAAAAATACTTTTTCCCTGCTAATGTATCCAATACTTGGTCAATAAGTGGAAGGAAAAAGTGATCCTTCCTAGTAGAAACATTAAACTCTCGGTAGTCAACATAAATACACCATTTCAACCCTTTCTTAGGTACAATAACCAAGGGATAGACTCACTAGGTATCTAAAATAGGATAAACAAAACTTGCATCCAAGAGTTTTTACAAATTAATTTTGACAATGTCTTTAACTGTAGGATTCATTCATCATTGGGGTTGGTTAATAGGTTTTCATTCTTATTTAATGTAAATATGATTTATGAATAAATTTGGGAGTATTCCTCTCATGTCATGGTAATTCTAGGAAAACGTAGTTATGTTTTTTCTAAGCATTATAAGTAACTAGATTTATTATTGGGGTGGTAAGGAGGTGTTGATGTTGAGAGGCTTATTTGGTAGAATGCCCACTTAATTTGTTAAAGAGAGCATGGTTTCTATGTTGGAAATTAAAGGAGCATAGTTGCATTGATAGGGAAGTAATTGATGGAATGTCCAAATGTCCCTTTTAGTTTCATCAAGATCGTTTTCAAGAAATTATTTTGAAGGGGGCATGGTGTACATTCCAACATGTTTGTGGCTACATAATTTTATCAATAAGTGTTTTGTAGGATACCAGTAAAGATGGTATCTTCTTTTTGTGGCTACAAATCTGGACTCCCGTAAATTATGTAAAGATTTTTCAAGGAGATAGCTTCCTCAAAGTTATCAATCTAAGGCATTGGGCCATCATTTTGGGAAGGTTGGGCTAGCAGATACAGAACTAGTTTCTTGGTGTCAATTTCATTATAAATTAACAATTTTCTTGACCTACAACTAATAAAAGCATCAATGGTGGCCAACCATGGGATTTCAAGGATGAGAGGATAACCTCCCACTTTACCTTTTGGCTATATGACAATAAATTCTACTAGATATTTCTTGGATTTCACTATGATAACTAGGTCTTCAACAATTCCCTCAAGCTTAATAGTTGACCTATCAGCCATCTGGAGGGCGGTGGGTATTGGATAGAGAGTTGTCAGTTTGAGTTACTACATGGTCATCATGTTAATATCTACACCCAATTCAATTAAATTATTAGATATGGGTTGGTCATGGATGCCAACACTAACTACAAGACTTCTAGGATCATAATATTTTGGGGGAACTATGTTTCTCAACATAATATCTGATAGTTGGCCAATAACTTGGACTATTTTACAATCCTTCTTCTTGATTCCTAATTTTTTCAAACATATCTCTTTAACAAAATTATTTATATAGTAACATAATTTATTTCTTGAAAGAGTGGGATTTTTATACATGCATTCTTGAGTTCTCCTAAGATATCAAATTTAGGCTCTAGTTTAGGCTGTGATATGTTCAATCTCTCTAGAAAAGGAGGATTATCATATTATTTTTAATTTTTTGGGACACTTAGATTAGGATTGTCCATGGGTGGTTATGGATCAGTATGGATTGGATCAGGTTATTCAAAATGTTCTATCATTATGGGTGAGGTGGGTTGTGGAAGAATGCATCCTGAGCAAAGTTAGACTTGATTGATATCCAAGGTGGATGTTGGATATTGCATTATTTCAGTGGATTGTGTTGGTTGAACCAACTTATTGGTAGGGTTAGGGATGGGTTGGGTGGGTAATTGAGTGGGTCTAGTAGGTTTTTGAGTGTTTGTCATTAAGGATTATTTTTATGGTTGATATATTTTTTGAGGAAAGCTTTGATTAGCTCTCCATTGTTGTTGCCATGGATTAGAGGGAAAGATCCATTGTTGGTTTTGGAATTGCCCAAGTTAAGGTTATTTTCCATTATATTGCATCTATAAATAATTATGGGGTCAATACTAATTTGTTTGGGGTAAATTTTGGTTATTCATATTCATATAAGAACCATATTAAAGATTATTTGAGAATTGAGAATTTGTAAACATAGAGTTTGATGGCATACTTGATCTTTTCACCCATGGTTTCTATTGGGCCATATCAAATACTTCATTTTCATATCCTCCTATGGCATGTAGCTCCACTATTTGAGGATTCTCATCAGTTATGTTGGCTACCAGAGCTTTCATAGAATGGCATTTGCATTCCACCTTTTTTCTGCATTTAGGGTAATAATGTCTTTTTTAGTTTATTCATATTTCCTCTATGTATGTAATGTATCAATTTGAGTAGCTAGGTGACTAATAATGTCCTATTTCTTGTCTTTTAGTAGGTTACTAATTTCATCTTTAGATAGTCCTATTGTAGATGCTACAAGAAGGGTTCTTCCCCTACTTTTGTTCATGGTGATTTAGAGTAGTTTATACATAGAATTGTTAGTTCATTAAAGGACAGTGTAGAAAAATCATTACCAGACATTTAATCTAGTGCCTTCAAGTAATCACCTCTAATTCATTTTATGAATATAATATTGACCAATTATTTTTCCATTATATTCTATTTGGACTTTTGTAAGATGAATAGAAATATTTCCATATATTCTTCCAATGACTCATCATTGGCTTGTGTCATTTTGAATGTCATCTCTCATGTAGTTTTTGCCTCTATAATAGTATTTGTAATTCATCATAAATTTATCCTTCAATTCTTAAGAAATATAAATGGCATATTTTCCAATTCCCATTAACCATATAATTATTACATCTTTGAGTGTTGTTGAAAATAGCTTGATTTTCTAAGTGTCTTGATTATAACCATAGCTACCACATAAGATGTCAAACCCAAAAATAAATGTGTCTAGATCCTCAGATGATTTTCCCCTAAAATTAGGGAGGGTAGAGTGAGGAATATTCTTCATGGGTGCAATTTACTCAAGAATAAGGATAGGAAATTCAAAGGTAGTGAACTCATTAATAGTTTTTTACTCCTATGGATCCTCCATGAATACTCTTTGTGTTGGTAGATCAAATGTTGTTTCCACCCACTTCTCAAAATTCCTATTAATTCTTCTATTTATTGGGGTGTAGAAGATGGATACTTTATCTTTTTTCTTATAAATATATGGATTTTTATACAATGACGATGGTGTAGAGGTTTTAAAATATGTAGATTATGTCTCAACAAAGATTCTTTCTAAATTTAAAGATTCTATTGACCTAGTACTCCTTCTAGGAGCAACAATAACTTTGAATGCCTCCTTAGCAAGAAATTTGGGTGATGGAGGGAGGTGAACTTTATATTCCTCAGTATGAGGTGATAGGGTGGGAATTATCAAGGGTGGTACATGTGGGTATCTTCTAGGGGTATGAACCTCTTCAAGGTATCCATCTTGTGCTACTAATTTAGCCAAAAAATTAATCCTTTTTTACTTCTTCTATTGACAAATGTGAGTGATCTTCAAGAATTTCTCCATGCTCCTCAGCTAATACCAGATGAATTTTTGATCTTACAGTAATAGTTGATGACTCACATGAAACTCTTCCTATATAATCCCCTTATCTTTGCATGTATGTTAACCACTTTTTCTCTTTTTTTTAAAATGTTTTCCCACCCTGCCTACACAGGGTTAGTAATATTAACGATTTTAAAAATTTCCACTATTATACTTGTAAAAATGGAAATTTAAACTATAAAAATAGGAAATATTTAATCTAGAGAACAACAAGATCTATAAATAAAAAAATCAATAAACATCTAGAAACAACCACTATAAGGATTGAAGATTATCGGTGTGTGATACCCTTCCCTAGTAATGGTGCCAAAAATGACTAGTAGTATATTCATAATCAAATATAATTATCTTGATTCAAATGAACAAGGAGATTTACCATAGACTTGTATCTTCTACTTTCATTTAATTTTTAACCTGAGGATGTAAACTTGATAGGATGATGTCACTATATGTGCACACTCAATCTTCTAATTTGGCCTTCTACTGATTGTAATATAAGATGCTAAAAACCATACAAGATATGGAATGTTGGAATTGAACACTAATAAAAAAACTATAAATTAAATTATTACACTTATTTTATCTTTGGAAGCTTACTTAAAATAATTCTATGCAAAACTGAAAATCACACAATTCAAAAATAAAACACACAACACATAAATAAACTATATAACATGATTAATTATTTAATGGTTTATATTGTTGCTTTAATACTTCAAAAGGGTGCCCTTACTCCTTCTGACTCCATCTTCAATCCTTCCTCTTAAAATAATGAAATAGGCTCAAAAATGATTACTTATATTAATCAAAATGTTGCAAAGAAATTACAATAACAACTATCTTACAAAATATACTTCTAATATATTTCTCTAATTTATCTCTACCTACCTCTCAATGTTGATGTTAACTATATATATACAATAGGGGAGATTATTTTATACAAAAATATATATATTCCAAACTAAGAAACATTCAGCTATAGGATAACAGAAATTGGTTTCTTCTACTAAGGTCACCGTTCCCATGAATCTTGTAATACTAACTCAAGACAAAAAAAGTTTTTTCAGTCTTCAACCATGTCCTTATTACACTCCATGGAGGTTGTTCTCATTTATATGAGTCGATTGAATTAGGAATCAAATTATATTTATCCATGGCTTTAGTTATGTAGTGGATGCAAGATGGTTTATGTTATATACCTATTGCTTCAAAACATCTTCAAAACACATTATAGAGAAAATCATCCTATAATAGAATATAAATATTATATACTTGATTCCAAGATAAAGTTCTAACTATTCAAATATCATGATAACATAATTCTATTTGCAAGATTATGGTTGTTTAAGGACAAAAACATATGGAAAATTAGTTCATAATCATGATAAACAATCCAAATATCAACCCTAAATTTATCTCAAAATAAATGACTAAACTAGAAATGAAAAGAGACTCTTAACAATCTTGGAAAACATATAGCTTTACTTACACCTTGAATCTATGTGAAAAGTGTTGTTATTTACCTTTTTTTTAGGTTTTTAAGCAAAGATGTTAGGATGCGTTGTAGGTTTCAATTTGATTGGGAATTAGGTGTATATATGGGGAGCTCAAGCATTGTTCTACTACCAACTAGGCATCCATATCCCTAATAAAGATACCTTTGATCACCTATTCCTCATTCATATTTTTCTTGACATGTGATGCATTGATCTTATTTCATCATGTAGGATTTGAATCCTTTTTTAATTTTTTATGTATTTTTGGATTATTCCTTTTATTTTATTTTTTATCTTTTTTGAAAGGGGGAAAATATGACCATAATGAGTTGGTCTTAGTTAAAATTTTAGTTTAATAAAAATGTCTTTGTCCACTCTTACCCATGTTCATGATTATTACCCTATACAAGTAATAATGTTTTATGTGCATTTAACCCAAGGTAATAAGGAGAGTTCTATAAATTTTCACAAAATTATGGGAGTAACTTTCTCATACCTAATAAAATCATTAGTTTCAAGATATATTCACGGCTAACTCTCTCATTTCTTAGCTAGATTATAAGTTCTGAACTACAACATGCATTATCCCCATATTTGGGTTGGATTCAAACACCTCAAACTATGTTTGATTATACAAATATTGAACAAAATTTGACTATCATGAAATCAAAAGGAAACTATTCTAGAAAGTAGGAAACTTGATAAGATGATGTCACTATATGTGCACACTCAATCTTCTAATTTGACCTTCTACTGATTGTAATATAAGATGCTAAAAACCATGCAAGAGATGGAATGCTGAAATTGAACACTCATGAAAATACTATAAATTAAATGATTACACTTATTCTATATTTGGAAGTTTCCTTAAAACAATTCTATGCAAAACTAAAAATTACACAATTCAAAAATAAAACACACAACACATACATAAACTGAATAACATGCTTAACTATTGAACGGGTTGGATTATTGATAAAATAATTCCAAAGGGGGCCCTTCCTCCTTCTGAATCCATATTCAATCCTTCCTCTTACAACAATGAAATGGACTTAGAAATGATTATTTATATTAATCAAAATGCAACAAAAAATTGTTGCAAGGAAATTACAATAACAACTATCTTACAAAATATGCTTCTGATATATTTCTCTAATTGATCTTTACCTACCTATCAACCTTGATGTTACCTACACACACACACACAAACACAAAAAAAAAATTAAAAAAATAAGGGATATTATTTTATATAAAACAATATAGATTACAAACTAAGAAACATTTGACTATAGGATAACAGAAATTGGTTATTTCTACTAAGGTCACCATTCATGTGAATCTTATAATACTACCTCAAGACAAACAAAGTTTTTTCAATATTTAACCACATCCTTATTACACTCCATGGATATTTTTATCATTTATGAAATTTAGTTGAATTAGGAATAAAATTTTGTTTATCCATGGCTTTGGTTATGCAGTGGTTGTAGGATGTGTCCACATGATGAGATCCCTTTGCTATAGTATGGTCTATGCTATATACCTATTTATTCAAAACATATTTAAAGCATATTATATATAAAATCATCCTATAGTAGAAGATAACTATTATATACTTTATTCCAAGACAAAGTTCTAACTATTCAAATATTATGATAACATAATGCCATTTGTAAGATTATGGTTGTTTAAGGATAAAAACATATGGGAAATTAGTTTAGAAGCATGATAAACAATAAGGATGAGTGTGACAGATGAGGACAAAAACATAAAAATTCTAGGGCTCATCAATTAGATCCTTAATTAACTCTTTGTTGACCTTGATCAATTTAATTATTAAAGCCTAGGATGGGATTAATGATTCCTCTTTTGCTTATGTGGAAGTAGGTAGTTGTTATTCCTCATCTTTCTCATCCTACTCTTCAAAGAGTGGTGCCTTAACTACCAACTGTTGTCAGTTATGAGGTTGGCCATGAGTTGTTTTTAGATATAGCCTCTCTCTTTATAGTTTATAAAATGACCTACCACTCCAAAAATCTTAGGATCTCCATCCTCTAGGAGGTATAATTATGAAATTCATTTCATCGAGTGTAAGAAATGGTTTTACTTGAATCATTCTCAGCAAGTCCTCACTTAGTCCCTTAGTTTTGGCCCTTTCCTTGACCTCATCATCATACTTTGTATTCAAGAATATAAAATCATGATCCATTAGCTCATGCTCTCAGGGAAGGCTAAGTATATGAATTTTCTTTTAGACCTTACCATGATTATCCCAATATCTTTAAGGAAGGGTAGGTAATGCATAAGTATTTATGGCATTGTTAGCCTCCTCAAACTATATATCAAAGGTGTACTACATTTTCCTAATGGTGATGTGAGATCCATGGAAGGTGGCCTTTTTATTTCTCATTAACTCCTAATCAATGTTGTTTTAGATTTGATATGTGATTTTTTTATCAGCTAATTTGCTTAGAACAAACTTTGGGAGTTGAAGAGGATCTACTTTATGGCCATCTACCATAATTACTATGTATTTTGGATAGAGCCAGTAATCACCTATATTGTTAGCAAGTGTTCATTATATATTGTGGGAAATTATTTCTAAAGTATAGTTGTGGATTTCCATCCAGACCTAAGGATAGAGGTCCTCAATGATTTTGACTATATTCCTTGTATATGAATATATGTGCACAAAATTGTAGAAGTCACAAATCTTATTTTTGATGACTTTAGTGTTGGGTTCCCATAGGACTTTGTTGTGTTTATAGACAATGCCTATGACTAAATCTAATAAGTAAGACATCATGTAAATTTTTTCATCCAGTAACCTCTTATCCTTATGTAGGATTTGCTATTAGAGGTGTTTAATGATGATTTCCACCAAATCGTAAGTGTGTTTCAAGGTAATCAATAGGTCCAATAGAGGAACCCATTCTAGGTGTATAAAATATATAATAACATGGCCAAATAGTCTATTCAATAATGCCATTCCCATATGGATTCCTATTTTGAATCATGTGATGGGGATGGGGATCTTAACATGTTCCTTCAAATTGAAACTTTCCCCAAGGAGAACCCACTTTTACATAGCTTACTCTAGATTATTGACCTTCTTCCATGTGATGAAAGTGTGTAAATCAAAATTAACATCTATATTTACTTATTAAATACTTCTCCTAAAATATATGTAACGACAGTGTTGTTTTCTACATAATGAAGATATGTTCCATCCATTATTTTTTATTTGAAGAAGAGGCCCCATAGTTTATCAATACATGGCATAAGCTTTGGCTTCATGGTTGCATAGTGTAGGGCTTAACATTTGAATGAGAGTAAGTCCTTCACCATCTACTTATCCTCAAATATGATGTCTTCTTCGAGTGCAAATGAATATACATTCTCTATTGCTTCCCACAATGCTGAGTAATTTGAATAACATCCGTCAAACATAGTAACATCAAACATCATGTCCAATTATTTTGTAAAATTCTTAATAAAGAACCTAAATGGTGTTTGGGCACCTTTCTAATACCTAGACTATAATGCCATAGTGGTTTAACTGATATTGGTATGTTTTAAGCTTTTGATAATGGCATATACTCACTGAAGTATACTTTTCAAATTGTAAATCACTCTTAATAGCAATTAGGGATTTTGGGATCGCTTGAGGCTAAATTTTACTAGAGCTAAAAAATGGAATGATGTGAACTTGTTTGGGGGTTAAATCCTATTGATTTCTAGTTCATGCACCATTACTCATCAACATCTATGAGCTTGTCACCTTCACTCAATTTGAATTTGACCACCTTGTCCTAGTTTACATTCCAATACATTCCATGTAGGATGCCATGTCATTCAAGGTGCCACCATGTAGCCTTTCTTATTTTGACATGTGCCATTACTTAGTCAAGTCAAAGGTAGTCAACCTTTACCTTCAGGGTAAAAGACTCTGAATCATATAATACTCTTTGGTAAGATATGCTCCCAAAGTTATGAAAACAATTTTTTTTTAAACAAATTTATTGATGACTAAAGTTTTCAAAGGAATCCTTATAATGAAAAGTCTCCAATGTAAAATTTTCCAAAGAGAATATTTCCTAAATAATCCTTATGAAATGAAAGTTTTTGAAGAAATTATTGTTGATGAAAAGTCTCTAAAACAAAAGCTTCTAAATCAAAGTCTCTGAAATAAAAGTTTCCAACATAAAAGCATCTAACGAGAATATTTTTTAAGATACTCTCTATAAAAAAAACCTTCTAAAGTAAATTCTTCGATATAAAAGTAGCTGATGAATAAGATTTCAATAAAACCACAAATAATGGTACTGATGAAAACCTACAAATGTGAAACTTACTAAAACAAAGATATCGATGAAAGGTTACCATAGAATTTTTTTTTAAACTTAATCTTTCCACAAAGAATCATTTTGAATGAAAGATTTTGAAGACTAAACTTGCCAATGACTAAATACTCTAGAATAAAACCATCTAAATTCCTACTATGCAAAGCCATGCTTTCTGAAATTTTCATTAATAGGTTAGTAATTACTTCCAAATGAAAAGGTATACCTGAACATAATTCAATAAAAAGCATTGAATTTATACAAATAATAGAAGTATTATAACCCTCAAAACTAATAGGTACCCCTCTAATATATTCATTATTTAAAAAATTAAAATGTTTCCCCACTTTTCAATGATAATTATAGAGTGGGGTGTGTTGAATACAACAAATGGTAACTCACAGTGGTAAATACTCCAAAATTTTCAAGAACCTAAAATATATGGTTTCACAATCCTAATATCAACCCTAAATTTATCCCAAAATAAATGACTAAACTAGAAATAGAAAGAGACTCTTAATAATCATTCACAATATATAACTTTATTTACACGTTGAATCTGTGTGTGAAAAGTGTTGTTATTTACCTCTTGTTTCAAATTTTTAAGCAAATACGTAAGTATGAGTTATAGGTTCCACTTTGATTGGGAATTAGGTGTATATATGGGGAACTCTAGCATTTCTCTACTACCAACTAGGAATCCATATCCCTAACATAGATACCTTTGATCACATATTCTTCCTTTTTCCTTCATATTTTTATTGATGTGTAATGCATTGATCTTATTTCATCACGTAGGATTTGAATCCTTTTTTATTTTATTATGGATTTTTGTATTATGCCTTTTGTTTTATTTTTTATCTTTTTTTAAAGGGGGAAAGGTGACCACAATGTACTAGTCTTAGTTAAAATTTTAGTTTAATAAAAATGTCCTTGTCAACTCTTGCCCATGTCCATGATTATTACCCTATACAAGTAATAATTTTTTATGTGAATATTACCCAAGGTAATAAGTATATTTACCTAAATTTGCACATAATTATGGGAGTAACTTTCTGATACCTGATAAAATCATTAGTTTCAGGACATATTCATGGTTAACTCTGTCATTTTTTAACTAGATTATAAGTTTTGAGCTATATCATACATTATCACTTGATCTGGGTTGGATTCAAAACACCTCAAACTATGTTTGATTATACAAGGATTGAACAAAATTTGACTATCACGAAATCAAAAGGAAACTATTCTCGAAAGCAATAAACTACTGAAAGAGAGTAGGATACTCTATAAAATTTGAAATAATCTAATCAAATCAAATAACTAAAATTAGTAAACTAACTAATAAAATAAATTTAATCTACTCTTACCTCTAATATAACATCTTATTATTACTCAAATACCTCTCTAGATAGGTCATCTATGAAGTAATGCTTTAAAAATTATCCATTAACTAGACATGTTAGATCATTACCTTGAATATCCTTCAAATGGAAATCATTATTACCCAAAATTTTTAAAATTTGATATGGTCCTATCCAAAATTGGGTATACTTATCACGCATTCATTTTTTCTCATGGGGTTTATCTTATAGTAGCACCTAGTTAAAGATCCTAAATGCTTTGAATTTTACTCTTTTGTGAACCATCTCTTGACCACGTCTTGATGTTTATTGAATATTTTGATGCTTTATTCATGGATTCTTACATTTTAATTATATCCATTAGTCTATAATCTATTTTTTAATTAGGATACATGTATTATTATATGAATTAATATATTGGTAATTTTAACATGATTGCAAACATGGGTTATTTCTCATATCGCAATAGACATGGTGAATCTTTGAGGTCTTGCTTATACTTCATCCTATCTACCCATAGTGAATACTTTAGTAGGAGGTTCCACTCCCTTTGTTTATCTACAACCAACTTCTTAATTTCATCTACAATAATCTTATTAGTTGACTTAGCCAATCCATTCCATTATAGGTAATGATTGGAGGATGATATAATTGTAATTTGATTATAATAGGCCCACTCAGTGAAGTCAACTGATTAAAATGTTCACCCATTGTCATAAAATAAATATGTGTGAGTGAAAAACCTATTTTTGATATGTTCTTCAAGAAAACTTATCACATCCTTGTATATAGAGTCCTTGGTAGAAACTAACTATATCAATCTAGTGCAGTAATCTTTAGCAGTGAGTATAAACTTGTGTCTAGATGAGGAATTTGGATTTATAACTCCAATAGAGTCTAGGCCCCATTAGGTGAATGACCTACCTTGAATTAAAATTTGTAGTAGTATGTTGTGTGTACCTCTCTTTTTTCCAATACCTAACATTCATGACACATCCTTACATGGAAATGAGCATCCTTGAAGACTACCAACCCATAATAGACCATTCTAAGTATTTTATGAGTTTTAGTGTTATTAGATGGATGGTCACTATCTATATTTTTATGGATATTTTCTAAGATTTATCGATCTTCCTCACATGACATACACATTAGATAAATGTCCTCATAATTATTTCTATAGAGGACTCCCTTCCTGATCATATAATGAGCAGCCTTGAGCCATAAAGCTCTCTTTTGATCCCTTTTTATTTCCTAAGGGCATGTTCTAGTGAGTAGGAATTGAATAATACCTAAATACCAATCTTCTTTGGAAACTTGTGTTTGGCAAACCTCTTCAATAGTGATGTGTGGGTCCAATTTAGTCATCAGGTTAAATATGCCTTATCCACTAACAATCCTATTTAGTTTGATTTCAATATCAAATTCATATAGCTTCACCATCCATTTATCTCTATGCTCCCCCAATTATTTCTATCCAAGTGTGAACTTGACAAAATGATTTGATACTATGGAAATAGTCTTATTCCAAAGGATATAGTGCCTAAACATTTTTACTTCCTTAACAAGGGTTAAAATTTGCTTATCAATCATGGAATACTTAAGTTGTGCATCTTTTAAGTTATTACTCATAAACACAATTAGATGTTTATTTTCTTCCCTTTTCTATGTGAGTATGGTAGAAATGGTAAGTTTTAAGGTGAATGAATACAAGAAGAATTCTTTGGTGAAATCAAGGCTTGCCAGTATTGGATCTTATGAAATATCTATCTTTATGTCTAGGAAGGACTTCTTCACTTTAAGCATCCATTCCACTTTGGTATTTTTTTTGAAAATTGCATTCAAAGATCTAACAATATCTATAAATCTTGATATAAATATCCTTATAAAATTCATTTTCCCAAATAATGATTTGAGCTCCTTGTTGTTCAAAAACATTATTTTTGAAATCCCCTAAATTTTATATGGATAAATAATGATTCCATCCTTGGTAATGATGTAGCCTAATAGCATACCTTTGGTAATGTCAAATATACTTTTCTTGGGGTTAATTGATACCCCAAACTTCTTACACCTCTAAATGGTAGATTAAATATGGTCAATATGATATTCTCTATTTTTAGAAAAAATAGTGAGATCATTCATATATATAATGATGCACTTCCCTATCATCCTTGGAATGAATGATCCATTGCTCTTTGAAAAATCACTTTAGCATTGATCAGCCCAAAATGCATTCACTTATATGCATATGTTCCCCACTTTTTAGTAATTTTTGTTTTCATCTTATATTTTGATTTGACAAGCACTTGATTGTAACCTAAAAATACATCCAAGAAAGACATCATTTCATATCCACTTACCATTTTTATTATCTCATCTAAGGAGGGAAATGGGTAATTATCCTTATCTGAAGCTTTATTCAGATATTTAAAGTCATTATGAATTTTGATCTTGCCACTCTTTTTGTTGACTAGAACTAGCTTGGCCACCAAAGTTGAATGTCTAATAGGAAAGATGATTCTAGTACTCAGTAGCTTTTCCAATTTCTTCTAAATTAATGGTTACAAGATAGGATTAACTAGCATCTATTTTTTCATAAATGGTTTATAATGGGGCTTGATGGGCATTGTATGGGTAACGAATCTAGGATTAAAAACACTTAAGTCATCATAAGTCCATGGAAATACATCTTTAACTTGATAATCAATTCTTTGACTATTTGCCTTTTTTCAAGTGTGTAGCTTAAGCTAATATTAATGAATCATGCATTATTTTCATCACAAACATTTTTTGAGATAAATTTAGATTCATTAACCTTTAATTGCTATTGTGATTAAGCCTTAGGATCTATTTTGAAGGTCCTTTCCAAGGTGACCATTCCCAATGGGAGTCAATTCTCTTTCAGCTAGATAATGCCTTCTTCATCTAATACTTCATGGCACCTATGGTTTCTTTCCTCATCATTGATTATTTGAGATTTGAATTTCCCTAAATTCATCAAAAATTAGACAATTTATTGGTCGTCATCAAATACTTGAAAATTTTCAACATTTTTTGCTACTGAAGGACATGGTACTAATTCAATAAATTATTCCTAGATTTTTAACTATTATAAGGGTGTTAACTTCATTGTTGAAGTAGCCAGTGAACTGATGGATTCATTTTATTCTCTTAGGGTAGACACTATGTTGAAAAATTCAAATGATTCTATTAAATCCTAGGCTTTATTCTTGTGTTTCTTTAGATTTGAAAATTTGCATTGATATTCATTTCTAACTTGATTTAGTACTAGTTTAGAATCTCTATATACCAAAAATTCTTTCACATTATTCTTGAGAGCAAACTATAATCCCAGCATCAAGGCTTTTTATTCTTATTTATTATTGGTACATGGGAATTAGAGCCTCTATGTTTCTAATAGTTTCTATCCTTGTGTATTTATCAACTCAATAATGATACCTTATCCTTACTTAGATCTAGCTCCATCAAAATAGAGGGTCCATAATTAGAAAGCGTCTAGAATTTATTATGGTGCTTCATGGAAAATGTGTAAATTCCAAGAGTAAGAGATTTATAACTTACCTTTTCATTGGTAGTATTATACTCTATAATAGGATGCTTCATCCTTGGCTCTCGATTGATCTTGATATGGTTGGCTATGCCTTTCCATGGCATCCAAATATGTGAAAAGTCCATGGAAAGATATCCATTTAAAATTTTTGACCAATCTATGCTTAATAACAACCCATAACCTTCAATAATATTGACTATTAAGATGTTGATAGTCATATACACTCTAAGTCCTGAAGCAACCTAAATTTTGACATTATTCAATTCCCCTGATATAAGCACTAATATTTTATCAAGCTGTAACACAGTCCTCTTGGAAGGCTTTGGTGTTAAACCAAGCTTCTAACAAATAGAATTTGGCATCACTATTTCTAAATCTCCTAAATCTACCATATAATTATGTATATTCTTTATAAATTCTTGAATGGTTAGTAATAAAGGGTGAACTTCTTGCTTGATTTTATAGATAACATTCATACTGGTTGTCTTAGAATTTTTTACAATAGACTTTTTTGTGATGGACTTCCATAAGAAATCCTTCTAATTTGTGTTTTATGTTAGTTCATGAAGGCTAATGTTGGTCTTGTTTTTCTTCATATCCTCAAAAATATTTTACCCTCCTTTATTTTGTTCCTCCATATTTTGTAGTTGATCATTCCCTTTAAGGGGAGGAGGATTATTATTATTCTTAGGATTTAGAGGGATAATCATATTATTAAGAGGATTAGAAGTAGTGAATGGTTACCTATTCCTCAAATTATAGTTATTCCTATTGAAATGTTGGAATACCTACACTTCATCATAATTATCTTTTGATATGTTGTCATCTTCACTAGGGAAAAGAGACATAAAAGGATCAAAGACCATATCTAAACTAGATGGGACAAATTCATGAGGTTGATCTAGAGGATTCATCATTTGATTTTGTTTTATCATCTCTCTTTGGAAGATTTTGAAACACACACAGAATTCTATACACTCTAATTTTCCATGTTCAAATATATTATGAACCTTGCAATAATTAGGCAAAGTTATTTCCATGATATTGATCTCTGGTAGTTTATTATATTGTTATTGGTCTGCATTGTTAGTGGGATTATTGATTGGATTATTGTATCTCAAAAAGGTAGAATTCTAATTTTAATTATTATTATTTATATTGACCATCCTTTTCTACATATATAAAAAATCATTGATCAGTTTTTGAACCATTATTTGTATAGAATATAATTTAGTTGTGTTAGAGTCATAACCCTAAGTTACTATTGCATTGGTGTGAGCCTGATGTTGATTCTACTAATTATTTCTTTATATATTATTTTTGAAAAAATCACAATTCTTATTTGTTATATGTTGAATCATAGGTGATAGAGTGTGTAATTGATTCTAATTGAATGAGGGAGCATTTTTATTCACATGTAGAATTGTATTCAAGGATGCAAATCCATTTTTAAATGCCTGACCTCCTAGATTATGAGAGCTAAACTATGGATTGAGATACTTATTGATGTTGATAGCTTCTTGGAATACCAAAATAAGTGTATTGGTATAAATATATCTTCACAAGAATAAATAATTAATTAGATTCAAGTTATTCTTATATATTTAAAGCTTTAGATTCTTATCTGGTTTATACACAACATTTAATTAGGTGTGCATCTTCTATAATCTTGAATTGAAGGCTTGGATGGACTCATTAGGATCCTTTTTCATATTGGTAAAGAGTTAATATAATAGAATTGGATTAGTTACCTATCCAAATTGCATAAGAAATGAACCTTGACACTCACCCCATGAGGTGATGGAATTTTCTTACAAATTGAGATACCAATCATAAGAAGAATATTGCAAAGTAAATAAAAAATCCTACATGAAACATCCTCATGGATAAATTTTTTTAATTTTAAGGTACCCTTGACATATTTGATATGTTATTTAGTCATACTCCCACTTGAGGGGGATAAAGTAGGTTAGTACTTCTCTGAATTCCCTGATAGGTCATGTTGGTCCCCAAAAATAGTAATGATAAATCTAATTAACCATGGTTGAGCCATGAGAATATTAATAGGAGGGTAATTCCTTATATGTGAATATATTTAGGCTTATCATACCTTAGGTAAGACAATTATGGGTGTATGCCTCCTAGAGTGTCATAATGGTGAAACCAAAAGGTTGGCTTAGACCCTAGACCTTGTTAAACTCCCAAGTGTCTAGGTAATGATGGGTCCCCTATTTATTGGGAAAGCACATGACTGTACACTCCTTTTAGCACCATATTTTTATTCCTACTGATGTGGGTTTTATGGACACCTCATAATTTTTTATATGAGGTAACCTCTAATGTTTTGGGATATCTATGGAACTAGGTTCCATTCTAGGCCATGAGTTATAGGTATGTGGTTATAACAACTAAGTGGTGGAATAGCAAGTTAAGCATGTGGGTTGGTTAACCAAGTTTATGGGTAGATATGTGGATTCAAATTAAAAATGATAAATCACTAGGTGAATTGGATGGGTGGAAAATTAATCTATAGTGGGTAGATCTCAAATAAACTTCAAAAAGGGGGAAGGTAAGGTAGAAAAGAAGGTTTTATGTCTCTAAAACTGAATTTCTTGGTTTTTCTATTTGGTGGACAAATATCTAAAGTACTAGTGTTTTATATTTACAACTTTTGCACACCCACAAACAAATATGGTTGGGAGTTTTGATAGTTAGATATAGGGTGTGTATTGGTCTCAACTTAAGGTTGTTCCTTTTAAGGTTAATGTTGCATATCTTCACACAAGATATTATAGCTTAGACTAAGAAGTTATATTGGGTAGTTATTGCTCACACCTAGAATACTATATCAAATGAGATACTTCTACACACTTTATATTTTAGATTCAACTTTTACGAACTATATAAATCAATGAAACATATAAATCTTAAATAGTTATTGTACATCTAAGATTAATATTCATTAACATAATAGTCAGATTCATCCATAGCATTGGCACACATTAGAACTATTAAATTAATTACAATCAAAGAAACTTAAAATTCATTAACACATAAAGGGAAGAAGAAAGAATAAACATAGTTTCATGGTAATCAAATCCTTGATTTTTTCTTGTATTTCATTCAAAATTCTAACCCTTTGGAAAGAGGTAACTACATGTATATATAGATCTTGGGTAAGGGGTCACCTCATTATCCAAGATTATAACACTTCATTTACATATAAAAAATAATACAAGATAAGTCTTGTTTACATGTATATGTCTTACGTATACCACCATCATATAAATTATGCATGCTACCAAAATAATTAGTTAATTACAATATATATTTACAACTAGGACATAACTATTTAGTTATGACCATTACATGAAAAATGTACAATATTAGCCTTTGTCTAAATTGGATCTTGCTTAAATTGTCTCAAAACTATTGTGGGAATTATATTAGTACTCATGGTTAATGACATAGTAGCTAAAGTTTCACTTGAAGATGCATCAATTAATAAAAAATGTAGTCACCATGTGAAAAGTAGTCTAAGAAGGTGATAACATGGTTGTTGTTATTGGTACTATAGGTGGGGTTAGCATAGTGGAACTAAAAATTAGCGTTTGTTGTGTTTTTTTATTCTTCTCCTCTAAGTCCTAGTAGTGTTTATATGCCTTAGTGCATTGTTCTCTAATTAGATTCATATCTAGGAGGTGTGTCCTAGTCACCCTACTTATCTCCCCCATTAGCTTATCATGTTTTACCTTGGTCACTCTGAAGCCAACCCTGAACACTTCCACCTTTTTATACTTCTTCCTAATTGCACTCAATTTGTTCTTCATGTCTTCTAGGCTCAAACCTTACAGACTCTACTTAAAGCTATCATAGGCTTGTTTAATCATTTGGTCAAATACAAACCTAGTCACTAGCCTACCTCTATTTTATTGAATGGTGTCTAATTCTAATCTTGAAAAAAAATTATTGGCCTCTTTCTCATGCTCAACCAATTTTTTAACTAAAGACTTATAGGATAGTACCCAATATCAGGCCTCTTTTGTTTTATCAATGCTAAATTTAAAGCATTAGATGCCTCTAATGGGGTCATCAAGTCTAAATGGTTTAATGCCTTATAAGGGGTATATAACACTGAGAAATTTAGCTTAGTATTATCCTCCTTATGGATTATGAAAAATTTGGTTATGTTATTGACATGAGGAGCCAAACTGACTCTCAAAGAATGGATAGAATCAATAATTTTTTATAACCTAAGAGCAACATCTTGTATATTTTGCTCAATTCTTTGGGTAACCCAAATCACTTATTATTGCTCTCTAAGTGTTTCTGACTCTTCTTTGAGTTCATGTCTAGCCATTTCAGTCCCTTGATGTATGATAAGGATATATTCTATATGGGTCTCCATATATGACTTCAAGTCCTCAATATAAGGGGATTAACCCTTTTGCCTATTTTGCCTCATACTTAGGTAATATACTACCTTCTTCCCTCTCTTCCATGATTAAGGTTCTACCTGAGATATCTTCAATTTTCTTCTTTCTCACCCTTCACACTGATGTAGTGGCTTTGTCAAACAAAGATCTCACCATTAGGAATTATGTTATCTTAAAATTATGCCTCTTAGAGGTTGAGGCTGATAATTCCGTATCCTAATATGGAAGAGTGGGATTTTATGGATATAAGGGTTATGATTCCACTTGAACATGTTATTTATTTTCTTACTTACTTTGTGTGGAAGGATTGGGCATTGTAGGCCAAATAATCTTTGACCTGCCTATGTTTCTATATTATGGCATTGGATAGAAAATAAAGATTGGGTACCTCATGGGTGCCCTTTTAGTTTTTACCACTATGGTTATAATGTTGAGAGTGGAAGAAGTAAAAGGTAAACCAAACTAAGTAGAAGGAGATGTATTTAAAGTGATGGATTGAGTAATGGATTGAATGGACAGAGCAAGTGTTGATGGGGTGGATGTTAATGGGATGGAAGCTATAAAAGTGGAGGGTAGAGTAGGTGTAGTGGTTATAGGTAGACTCATGGATGGATGTAGGAAAAATAAACATATAGAGAGTGTATACTAGGGAATGAATGTGGAATTCAGTAGCCCAGGGGTGATAGAAATTACAACCAAGGACATCAAAGGGGAAAAACTTAAAGGAGCTATGAGCAAGGGACCCTTACCTAATGCTTCACCTATAATAGGTACCTTGGCATTAAGTGCTTGTAGGCTTAAAACCTTTTCCTATTAAAAATATTCCTTATCTACCTCTTGGTTTGGATGGGTCTATGGTCAGTCTCCCTTAGGCTCCTTTGATATGTCTTAGTTATTCTTCTTGCCTATGGGATTATGGACTATGATGAAAGAGAAGGGGGTATAGTTATTGGCATTAGTGCTGAGGTATCCAATGTTTCCTCTTTATCAAAGTAATCCAAGCATATAATCCTAGATTTTAATTGTGCATTGCCTCTTAATATAGTTATCTCCTCATATTTCTCTTGATTAACCTTGACCAGTTCAATTTTTGAAGCTTGGAGTGGGAACATCAATTCCTATTTTGCTTGTATGGAAGCAAGTAGTTATTCTTCCTCAACTTGATCATCCTACTCTTCAATGAGTGGTGCCTTAGCTACCAATTTTTTTTGGTCTTAGCTTGGCCTTGAGTTATTTGGGGATATATCCCCTCTCCTTCTAGTTTTTATGATTTCCTGCCACTCAAAAAATTTGAGGATATCCATCCTCTAGGAGGTGGAATTTTGAAATTTGCTTTAGCAAGTGTTAGAGATGGTTCTACTTGAATCACTCTCACAAAGTCCTCACTTAGTCCTATATTTTTAGACCTTTACTTAACCTCCTAATTGTCTTTGGCATTCAACAAGATAAAATCATGATCCATCAGCTCATGCTTATAAGCAAGGCCAAGGTTATGAATTTTATTTTAGATGTTGCCATGAGGATCCCAGTCTTTGTGAGGAAGGGTAGGCAATGCATAAGCCTTTTTGGCATTACTAGCCTTCATGAACTATCTATGAATGGTGTATTGCATTTTTCCAATGGTGATGTAATATCCGTAGAATGTGGCCTTATTTTTTATCATTAACTCTTCATCAATGTGACATGATTTCTTGTTCAACTAATTTATCTAAAATGAGCTTTGAGAGCTGAAGAGGATCTACTTTTTGTCTAGCTACCATAATTAATTTATAGTCTAGATAGAGCCAGTAATCACCTACATTATTGGAAAGTGTTCAGGCTATATTATGGTAAATTATTTCTAAAGGTTGATCATGGAATGCCATCTAGACCTAAGGATATAGGTCCTCAATAATATTATCTATATTCCTCACATATGAATATATGTGCACAAAACTATTATAGTCACAAATCCTATTTTTGATGGCTTTGGTGTAGGGCTCCAATAGGACTTTGTTGTGTCTATATATAGTGCCCATGACTATGTCTAATATGTAATACATCATGTAAAATTTTACACCCAGTGGCCTCTAATCCTTATGAATTATTTTCTCATAAAGGTATGTGTTGATGATTTCCCCTAAAGCTTAAGTGAACTCCAAGGTAGTCTATAAGTCTAGTAGAGGAACCCATTATAGGTGTATGAAATAGATACTAGCATGGATAAATAGTCTATTTAATAATTCCATTACCACATAAACTCCCATTCTAAATAAATTTATGGGGATGGGGATCTTAACATGTTCCTTCAGATTGAAGCTTTCCCTAGGGAGAAGCCACTTTGATAGATATCATTCAAGATTATTGGCCTTATTCCATGTTATGATAGTGTGAAAATCAAAAGTAAAATTCACAATGGGTAAGATTCAGTACCTATTAAATTCTTCTCTTTTAATATACACTATAATAGTGTTAGTTTATACATATTGAAGATATTATCTATCTATTATTATTCCTTCGAATAAGAGTCCCCTTAGTAGATCAATACATAACATTACCTATGCATTTATGGCTACATAGTGTAGGACTTGATGTTTGAAGGGGATTAAGTCCTTCACTAGATTTTAATCCTTAGTTGTGATGTATTCTTCAAGTGCAAATGAATATACATTATCCACTACTTCCCATAATGTTGAGTAATTTGAATAACATCCATCAAACATAATAGCATCAAACACTCTATCCAAGTATTTTGTACAATACTTAATTGAGAACCTAGATGGTGTTTGAGAATCTTTTTAAGACCTATATGATGATGCCATAGTGGTTTAACTAATAATTTTATGTTTCAATATTTTGATAATGGTGTATACCCATTGAACTATACTTAAATCATAAATCAATCTTGATAGAATTTAATGATTTTGGGATCTTTTGAGGCTGAAGTTTACTTGAGGTCAAAGATGGAATAACATGAACTTAGCTAAGGTCTTGATGTAAATATATCTCCTGCATTTATTTCTAGCTCATGATCCATTACTCATTAACGTCTATGATCTTGTCACCTTCATTAAATTTGAATTCGGCTTCCCTATCCTATCGTACATGCCACATAAGATGCTTTGTCATTTAGGGTGCCACTTTTTATCCTTTTTTATTTTGACATGTGTCATTATGTATTTGAGTCAAATTGAATCAACCTTTACCATCAAGCCAAAATAATCTAGAGCATATGTTATTCTTTGATAAGATATGCTCTCAAAGTTCTCAAAATAAAGGTTTTTCAAACAAACTTATTGATGAATAAGATTGTTAAAGGAATCATTCTAATTGAAATTCTCTAGCATGAAAGTTTTTTAAGATAGTCTTTCTAAAATAATCCTTCCAAAATGAAATTTTCTAAATAAATTATTTCCAATGAAAAGTCTTTGAAACAAAGTCTCTAAAATGAAAGTTGCTAACATAAAAGCCTATAGTGAGAATATTTATGAAGATAATCTCTCCAAAATAAACCTTCAAAATTAAAGTCTCTTGTATCAAATTCATTGATGAATAAGCTCCTGATAAGACTGCAAATAAATTTGCCAATGAAAACCTATCGAAGTGAAACTTCTTGAAACAAAGCTACTGATAAAAGTTGTCATGGATAATCTTTTAAAAATGAATCTTTCTAAATGGAATGTTTCTATAGATAATATTTTTGAAATAAATCCTCTGAAGACCAAACTTATCAAAGATTAAAAACTCTAAAATAAAACAATCTAAATTCTTGTCATGTAGAGCCATCCTTTCCAAAATTTTCATTAATGGGTTAGTGCGTACTTCCAAATGAAAAATTATACCACAACATGATTTAATGTTAAAATTACCAAATTTTTAAAGAAAATATAAGTATTATAACCCTCAAAACTCATAGGTACCTATCCAAGATCTTAACTATTTCCAAAAAATAAAGGGAGTCCCAACTTTTCAATGAAAAATATAGAGTCGGTGTGTTGAATATAATAGGTCCCTTATTCAGAATGTATTGTATTAAAAAAATTATTCTATCTTAAGATAAGTAGACAATGATCCACTAGTAATATAATCAAGCCAACAAAGTTCACATCCCATTAATTATTTAGGAAATAATTTTATTAATAAATGATATATACCTACTCATGGATTTACAAAAGGCTTTAAGGTGTAAGGGTCACCATTTCCATAAAATAAGGAAAATTTATGGGTTTGGAAGCTAGGAGGTAAAGTCAAATATAATATATGACACACAATAGGATTAACAAGAAGGGAATTTGAGTTTACCCAAACATGATATGTTTTACTCTATTAGGGTAAATAGTGAATGGATCTTATCAAAACCCTACACCATGCATGAGGGAGATGCCCTCTTGGGAATGGATATTTAGAGTTTTAATAGGATCATTTAGGGGTTGAATTATATTATTTATTTGATCCATAGGAACACTATTATAAATGGGAGAATTATGCCTATGAGGGATATATTCTATATAAAAGGTTAGTTTTGGAGATGCATTGGTTTTTAATAATAAGTTAGTGTGAGGAGGTAAAATAGGATATGTAACATGGGAAGTATTAGTATCTTATTGGTCATATTCTTGGGTTTATAATTTAGGAGGAGAGATATCATAACCAAAGGTATTCATTTTATCATCACTATAAAAGTAAGGTTTAGAAGTCTATAAAGTAGGGTGAGGAGGGGTAATTTCATCATCACTATATATAGTCATCATCAAGCCAATCCTCATCATATTCACTATATTGGTGACTTTAATCATGGATAATAAGAAAAGGAAGAGAAATGCTCTTGGTTTCCACTATGGGTGACAAGATTGTAATAGGAGAGATAGGACACATAAGGATGAGAGATATGGTAGGAAAAGAAGAGGTGGTATCATCACTAATAAGGTTGTATTGATCCTTATGACAAGGGGGAAATGTAATTTTTCCATGATGAAAATAATCCTTTGGAAGGCATAGGATATGGGGAGTGATTATATAATATTGGAGGAAATGAAGGGTTTTAGCAAATGAAAGAGATAATTTTGGTGTGAAAGGATAAGGTTCCTCTTTTTTAAGTGAAGGAGGCAACCTAATAGATATAAGATAATTAGGATTTTGAGGCTCTATGTGCTCTTAAATGGCTTCTATATAAGGATATGAGGAAGAGATATGAGGATGATATATGGTCATATTCACAGTCGATAATGAAGTGGGAGCTATAAATAAAATTATGGGTTCAACCACATAGGGTTTTATAAGAGAATATAATGGGGAGTCAATAGGTGTGATAAAAGAAGAATCTAAAGAATATTGTAGAGATGTAACCAAATAGGGTTTGATAGTAGATTCCAATGAGAACTGCATCCTTACTCACCCAATCCATACACATTTCTCTATCCAGGAGGTTGATTACCTATCCTAGATCTTCCCATATTCAATAAGACCCTAGGGTCCATAGAGGAAAAAAGGGGTGTAACAAAGGAAGGTTCTATAGGAGAACCCAAGGAGGACTCTATGGATGTGGGTAAAGAAGAATCAAGAAAAAAGTAAAAAAGATTATCTAAGGGATGCACTAAGGAGGATTCTAAGGGGGAATCCAAATAAGGTTGTAAATGGGGATCTAAAAAGTTTGGGAGAGGTTTATATATGATAGGATCAATAAATCAATCAAAGGGAGTATTTGATGAGATTTTACAAGTTCCCTAGGGTATATAAAATCATCTTGAACATTATATGTTTGTTGAAGCTCAAAATCATCATCATAAAGAAGTTGTTTGTTTTTATTTTTCCATTCAACTTAATCATAATAAAATATAACACAAACATGTTTTTATCCATTATGTATGTGAATAAATTTAAATATAAAAAAGGTGTTGAGAAGTAATAATTTATCTAGCATATACAAGGTAATTTAATGGTTAAGCACACAAGACAAGCAAAAATGAAGATATAATAGGGTGATAAAAAATGTTTTTAATGATTATTAGGCTCTAAATGATACTTTATAATTTGTTGGATATTGTTGTCCTAATATGTTAAATCACTATGGAGGTAAAACCATACACATATCTCACTAAACCTAGTTTTGAGGGTAATCTATGAGTAAATTCCTGAGGCTAACCACTTACTAGTGCACTAAAAAATCATATGGATGGTATAGCTTCCTATTTTTTATAAACAAGGGGATCCTAAAATCCATGACTAGCTCTATGTAATGGTCATGAGTATCAGAGTAAGCTCCTCAAGTCATGAAGTGTGTAAATAGAACACCACATAACATGTAATGGTAAGAGCTAAGAAACTATAGATTATTGGAATATAGTTATAAAACAAGAAAAATAAAATAAAAATAAATGTGAAATATTTTTTATTAATAAATGAAAAACTTTATGAAATCATACAATTAATTGAAAACATAGACCACACAAAAATCAAGTAGACAAGCAAGTTGTATTCTATTGAAAAAAATAATGAATGAATTGTGAGATAATTACAATGTATTTTCAAATAATGAAAGAGGTTTTGGCATAAAAATTAAAAAATAATAGAACCAAAAAAATAATTTGATAATATATTTACCAATTTTTAGTTATGATAGTGTTTACTAAAAATATTAAATTATAATTAATGGAAAAAATATGTAAAAACTTACAAATAAGAAAGAGTGTATCATTTAAATATGCATAAATAGAAAAAATATCTGATATTTTTTTAATTTATATTATTTGAAACATTTGTGAGGAAAATAAATTATAGTAATTTGAAATGAATTGTAACTGATTTAACATTTTAGGGTTTTAGTATGAAAAACCTATGTTTTGATTAAAGGATTGAGATGTCTAAATTAGTTAAATAAATATGCAATAATTAAGTATTGATTTATTGTGATTTTGACCTTATTTGACTTTATAAAAATAGAAATAAATAAAAATAAATAGAGACTTATCTAAAAACTGATTGTCATAGATGATTTGGGTTCTAAAATTTGAGATTTGGGTAGTAGTATGTGTTGTCAATAGGATTTTTGTGTTCATATACTCATTGGATAGTGGCACCCAATATGGACAATAGTGTCATCTACATGTATTGTTCTCAATGTGGAACTAATGTCCCATTTATGTCATTATTCCTATTTTTTGGGAGCACTTGTGCCTATGTCTATATGTCTTGTTCTTATGTGCATAAAACTTGTAGCTCTGTGTTGTGCCTGAAAAACTTGTTTTAATGTGAAAATTTTAATTCTCCTTAAAAGTATGGCATGAGTAATAATTATGTGTTATTAGGATGGACTAGACATCCTCAAAACCCTATTATATAGAGAGTTGCCTACATATCAATACTTTGAAGAGGGATCAATCCCGATGTAGTTCTCCCACCTAGTGTTTGATGTATGTGCAAGTGAATTCTATAATGAAAGTGGCCTTGGATGTCTTGAATGTGTTTGAGCTTTGAAATGTTTCAAAATTTGAATTAGGGATATTGTAGATGGTAGTATATAGAATTTAGGTAGAATAGGGATCGAATACCTTGATTTTTCTCAACTTTGTCTTTGGTGACTATGATATGTTGAATGACTAGAAAAGTAAGTACAATTCTCAAGGATAAGTCTATGGATATTCTATGGATAGTTTAACTCAAGAAACACTCTTAGAATCTAATTACCACTTTTAGTTGATTACATTTCTCCCCCTTTATGCTAGTAATGTAGCAAAGTGAAATGACTAGTATAAAGGAAAAAAAATCATACCTAGAATTATCTTAGAAGTGAAGCTCATGTATATGAGTTTGAATATGTGAATCTATGCCTACGTATGTGGAACATGATCCAAAGCAATGTCCTACAATGAAACATGAAAAAATAATTCTTTATTTAAGAGATGATCAAAATCAAAAGACTATGTTGAAATGAAATAATTGAGTCAAGAGAGAGGAA
>JARHVA010000179.1:735000-910000 GCA_037957365.1 Torreya grandis
AACATGGGCATGGGAGGCCTTGGAGATAACTTTCCAGCATCTATCAAATTATTTTTAGCTTTGACTGCATAGTCATAAGCCTCCAACAGAGTCTGACCTCCAAGTGACTGAATCATAACAAATATGTCTAAATTTAAATATTTAAGATAGAAAACTATAGCCATACCTGGTAATGGTCAAGATGTAGCAGGGATTCTTTCCCAAAGCTTCTAAAATCTGGAATTAAAGTCGGTCATGGCTTTTTGTGGTGCCCTTTGGATGGTAATCAATTGCTGTAATAAAGAAGACTTATCACCCTTCTCTTCAATTATTTCAAAGAAAATATCTCCAAGTTGACCCAATGTAGAGATGGTATTTGGGGTCAAAGACCGATACCATTCTAGAGCCTTCCCTTTAAAATAAATTGCTAATAATCTTATGGCCACATTTTGTTGTGTGACATGTATAACACAGACATCTGATACATCTCACAGATGTTCTTCAGGTGTTTTAAAATCTTTCCCACTAAATTTGGGTAGAGCTTTCAAGGCATTGACTGGGATAGGGTCCCAAGTGGCTAGTGGTATTGGGAGAATCAAAGGACTACCAGTGTTCTAACTTGCATATTTTCTTGGGGCTATAGGGGCTCTCATATTTAATCTTGGTATTGGTATAAATTGGTTGACTCTTCTTCTTGGACTAGTTACCAAAGGTGGTAAAAGAATAGCTAGATTTACAGTAGATTGATATTTGGTTACTGGTCCATAGCTCTGACTCCTCGTAGCTCTCTAGTTCCTACGTTCTTGAAATAAACTTCAAGAAATGGTCCCATCGGGCATGCCAAAAACTATTGTTGGTTAAAATTGTGCTTGTTTCTAACACCAACAATGGGAAGTTTCAAGATGTGGGACTTGTGACTTGAAACAACCTCCAAATTTTTAAGAAGCTGGTCTCTTCTTTATATCAAGTGTATACTAAGAAAAAGGATAGGAATTTTAACAAAAACACAAATGCAAGAAAGAAAATCTAACTATGGTGATGCACCTGAATGTAATTTGACCTTAATCCTGAGCACAGTGAGACTATATGTAAGATTCAATTACATTTAAGAGTAAACAAGGCATGATCAATGTAAAAGATGAAAACAATAGAAACAAAGGCTCACAGCTTAGACTACATTTGTAGTAATACAAAAAATATCAACAAAGGCACATGATTCAATCTTCTTATTTGAATTCTCCAGTCACATAAGAGGCACATAAACAGACACAGTTACATAAACCTTCCAACTCAAGAAAATAGAACAAAGGAAAATGATATTTCTAATCACAGCTCTAGAAAGTCTAAAACTCTTGACAACATAGCCTTGACTACTTTTGTAATGACACAAAAAATATCAACAAAGGCACAGGATTCAATCTTCTCAATAATTCTCCAGTCACATAAGAGGCACAGAAACATGCACAGTTACATAAACCTTCCAACTCAAGAAAATGGAACAAAGGCAAATGATATTCCTAATCACAGCTCTAGAAAGTCTAAACTCTTGACAATAATTCTCTCAAAAAATTCTCTCTGATATCTGATCCTAATTTTGGTGATCTTTGCACCCCTATTTATAGCCTTGGATTCACTCTAGATTGTCTATGTGTTCCCAATCTAATGGCCCAACTAAATCTAACCAAACTGGAAGTGTCTGACATAAGATATTTCTTAGATTTTGAAACGCTCTATCTTCTAGTAGTTTATTGGCTGAAACAGATCATAAGACACTCCATTCTATTAAATGGAAGAAGACACTTAGCCAATTCCTTGAAAACCTTCTTATTACCAAAGAACTACACTTGGCTTCTTTCACAACACTTATTGAAGACACGCGGCACTTTCTATGTAACTTATACTCTTTTGTGTCTTTGCTCAAGAGGGTTCCACTTTTGACACCTATCATAATCCACTTCTTCAAAACTTTAACAACTTAGACAAAAAATAAGAACCATAGCATTTCTCTCCTTAGCAACTTTTAAAAGGCATAGGGATAGGTGGCAATTTCCACTTGCCTCAACAAAGGACACGTGGCAATCTTTGTTTTACATAACTGGAGAATGTGGTGATCTCCATTGCTTTTAGCTATCTTTTGAGAGACTTGCAGAAGGTGACACATGATGGTCTCTACTTTACTCTATTTATATTATAAAACAATAAAGCCTCATTTCATATTTACATGGACAGTGACACTTGGTGGCTTCCACTTACTTCAAACACAAAACCTGAGACCCACCATAGTCTTTGTTATATCGGTGAAGCAAGAATGAAGATAATTCAGATCTCGACACGTGGTGGCTTCCGTTCTCTTCAGCTAGGATACGTGGCATTTTCCATCACTTTCAAAAAAGAAAATTGAAACCTTCTATGATTGCCACTTGGCACTTTCCACCTGATCTTGTTACTTAGCTTGTTGAAACCTTTCACTGAAAAGAGATGAAACGTGGGTGCCAATATGAAATGCAGATGCTGACACTTGTCACATTCTATTGAGTTATTATGAGATATGTGGCAATCTCCACTTTACTTAGAAAATTGTAAAAGGTGCCTTGGCCGATGACACTTGGCAGCTTCCACTTGATTTTGACACTTAGACAAAAATGAATCAAAAGAAATTAGAGCCCGCGCTCTATTTCAAAGCTTTGCCGTCATGAACCAAAGTATGAGGGAACAAAAGTTTGTAGTGCACAACTAAAAATTAGAATGAAACGTAGAGTTTTTTTACTCTACAGTACTCATAGTCTAATTATGTTAGAAATTGAATAATAAAGTTGATTGAATTATTTTTGAGCATGCACATATTGCATCACATTGACATGTTGACTTTACTTTGACAATTGTAAGTTAACTATAAGTATGCATACACATAATTTTGAAATTAGAATTAGAAGTGAGGTTATAAGTACACCATGTAATTAAAAATTTTCATGCACTTGGAGGATGAGGTGACTCCTCCCCAAGTCTATATATACATCTAGAACCCTCATTTTTAGGGGATAAAAAAATCAATATAGGAAGAAGTCAATTTTTTACTATCATGCATGTGTTGGTACCTTTTATTTCCAAATGATAATTAATCAGGTTTTATATTTTCTTGGTTGTTTGATTTATCAATTTTAAATGTGAAATAATGACAAAGAATTCCTTTTATTATAATTGATTTGCTGATTTTAGATGTGCAACAATTATTGAAGAGTTAACAATTATTATTGATTATATTCATGTAGGTTGACTATATCATATTTTTGAGTGTAGAAGTATTTTAGCTAATATATAATTCTATGTATGTGTAGTATATACCTTAGATACTTCCTTAATCTAAGTTATAATCTTCCAACTATGAGTGTGCAAAAGCTACCCCAAAAGGAACAACCTTTGATTGAGATCCTTGAGTTCCCTATATCAATTCTTTCCTAGACTACTTGACTATGTTTGTATGTATGTGTGAAGTAGATAATATCATCAAACATCAGTTTTCAAAGTACTTTTCCATGAATAATCTATCCTGAAAGGTAATTATTGAAGTCATAGATCTCTTTTTTCTACTCTACCCTTCCCTCTTTTTTGGAGTTTATTTTGAGATCTACCCAATTTAAGTCACTATCCACCCATATGCCAAATCACCTATTTTTAACTTTCTTTTAGATATCATTCATCCATAGATAGTCCTAGTTAACAACGTATATGCTCTTCCTACTATTCCATCACATAGTTATTCAACCACATACCTACAACTCATGCCCTAGAGTGGAGTTTACCTCTATTATGATCCTAAAACATTAAAGACTACCTCATTATGATTTGGTGTCCATAAAAACTACATCAAAATTATTTCTAGTGATAGAAGGAGGGCCAAATCCCTTATGATAAAAGAGATTAATCCCTATGTTGAGTTACACTGGAGGCACCCAAGAGAGTGATTAGATCTAGAGCTCAAGCTAGTCTTTTAGTCTCACCTTTTTCAAATCATAGAAGGCCTCAATTTGTACCAATTACCCCTATCATACCCCAAGCTAGAACACCTTCCCCAATAAGGAACACTCCCCTTGTTAATCATCTTATGGATTAACCACCTCGGTTGGTCGAATCTACTATTGCCATCTCAGGGGATGTGCATGATTTATCAAGGAATTTAGAGAAGTATTTACCATCCTTCTCTCCTTCTGGATGAAGAATGATAGAAGAACATATCAAGTCTTTCAAAGCTACATTGAGATTAATGAATGTTACTAGTGAAGATGTTGCATTCATACTTTTTCCTTTCACATTACATGATGTTGCTTATGATTGGTACCTTACTTTGTAAGAGAGTTCCATTAATTCCTATAATGAGTGTCAAAATAATTTTATTGCATAGTTTGGGCATGTTATCAGCCCTAGTTTGATATATCAAAATTTTACTAGCATGAATAAGGATCCCAATGAACTAATCCAAGCCTTTAATGAAAGATTTTAGAATATGTATACCTGGGTAAGTCCAATGTATGAACCAGTAAAAGTGTTGGCATTATAAATGTACAAGAATTTTGTAATTACTAAAATTTTCTTAAGAAGGGTTGATGCTATCAAAAATTTGGCATTAGCCTATGAAGAAGCCATCAACACTGATAGACAACTTAATCTTTAGGTGTCCAACACACCTAGTATCAATGTCGATCTCCTATCTTTGAATCCAATTTCACATGTGAAGTAGAAAGTCCTCACATTTAATTAGAATCAATTATACACACTGTCTCCTTTGATGTAGACATAACATCTAAATTATAGTTTTTTAAAAAACCATGCACATGGTAATAATTACCAGTAGAGCCAAAATTTGGCTACATCCCCTAATATAGTTTCCCAAGGCATGGATTCTAATAAATCAAAGCTAGATGCCATATAAAATATGGTCCAAAAATTAAGCAATGATTTTCTTGGCATGCAAAGAAAGATAGGTAATGCTAATGGCCCAAATAATAATCAAAATTCTAGGTTTCAAAGGTATAATAGATCCTTCAATAGGCCTAAAAATAATATAGAGTAGTTCATCAAGCCTACAAAAATTAATATAGTAGAGATAACCTTGCCTAACTAGTGAACAATTCATATCATGTCTCAGCATGGTGAACTTGACTGTGTTGAGTTTTGTGCAAATTTTGAGATCTTTCAAATAGAGATAGTGAGACAAGATTTGATGCATAACCCACCAAAGTTCCACCATGACTCTGGCTCTTCAAACATCACCATGTTTTTTGAGACCCATGAGTTACCTTTCTTGAGCAAAGATGACAATATACAAGAGGATAACACTAATGATATCCATGCCTTCCAACAATATCAGAAAGGTGGTTAGAACCTGAGGAACATGTAACCCTTCATAATGTCTACTCTAAATAGTATAACTATTCCATTGAATCTAAAAGCTAATAATAATCCACCTCCCCTAAAAGGTAATGATCAGCCTCAAAATAAGGAGGAATAGAGTAGATGGGGGTATAGCATTGTCTAGGACATGAATAAAATAAGGGAAAACATCACCCTTCATGAATTAGCTCATATTACTAAACATAAAGAGCTCTTATATAAGTCTATCATAGGGAATGGACCTTTAGAAAATATAAAAGTTCATATAGATAAAATTAAGGCCTCTGACACTAAAGTCATATATAAAATCAAGTTTGTGGTTCTACCTCTTTTGCTAACCATTAGGGCATTTGGAAAAAATATTTACAATTGCTTAGTCAATTCTAGAGCTTGAACCATGGTGATGCCTACTTATATTTGTCAAAATATTGGCCTAACTCCAAGCCATGAGTATTAAATGAATATCAACATCATTATAGTAGACATAATTGAAGGGTATGGACTATTTTTGAGTGGGGACTAGTTTAAGACACTCAATGGATACCTATCAATATATTTATCTCACATTTGGCTACCATGGAGAGGCCTTAAAAACCAAATTTGGATTGATTAAGAACTAATAATAAAGTATCCTATCATAGAGTACAATGTTAAGAACAAAGAGGTGAGTTATGAATCCCCTAGCCTTGGAATTTATACTTTTAGTGCATGAAATGAAAGACAAGAACTAGAATCCCAAGGCCCTACCTAGCTATGGACTCTACATTTTGATGATGATAGATCCAAATAGGCATTAGGCATAGGAATTTAATTAATTGATATATAAGGGAAGAAGTTCCTGACAACATATAAATTATAATTCCCTTACACCAACAATAGAGCTAAATATGAAGCATTGATTTTAGGATTTCACTTTGACCTAAAAAATAATCTCAAGTAGTTGTTGATTTATGGGGATTTAGAGTAGGTGATCAATTAGGTTAAAAATAAATACTAATGTAAGTTATCATATCTAAAAATATATAAATATAGATCATGGGATTTGATTGAATCCTTTGAGGCTTTCAATATAGTAGTTGTTCCTAGAGAACAAAACTAATTCACATATTCACTAGCTACTTTGATTGCCAATTTGGAGCCTCTCAAAGAATCCTAATTATAGAGATTCTTTATTGAGATATCACCTTGTCATTCTATTCTTGAAAATGTATAGAATTTCTAAGTCTTTGATGATGACCAATATATCTTCTGATTTCTAGCCAACTCAAGATAATTTGAGTCCCAAATCATTGATGACAAAGAAGTTAGTTACCTTTACCAAGGAGGAAGGCGTCATCCATCTCAAATAAAATCATCTCCCACTTAGAATGGTTTCCTTAAAAATAGAATTTGATATAGATCCCCAATCTCAATAACAAAGACAACCCAAGGTTAACAAGTCTAAGTTCAAAAGGGAAAATTTTGAGGATGAGAGTAGCCTATGATATGTCAACATTGGCCTTAGTTTCACTCTAGAAGAAAGGAAATGGGTAAAATATTTACTCACCTAATATAAATATGTGATTTCATGGATGTATGAGGACTTAAAGGTTTATAACCTAAAGGTCATCACCCCTACAATTCCACTAAAACTAGACCACAAGACATTCAGATAAAGATAGAGACCAGTAAAATCTATCTTGGAACATCTCACTCAAAGAGAAGTATAAAATTTGATGAATGCAAATATAGTCTTCCCAATTAGGAATTATACCTAGGTGTCCAATTTAGTCCTAGTTAGAAAGGAGAATGGAGAAATTAGATTATGTGTTAATTTCATAAACTTGAATAAAGATTATAAGAAGGACAACTATCCACTACCATCCTTGGATGAGGTTACTCAGATAGTTAGTAGATCTAAAATGATGTCCTTCCTAGATGGATTTTTAGTTTATAACTAGGTGCTAGTAGAATTAGAAGATATAATGAAAATTGCATTTACCACAAAGTGGGGTACCTATGCATATAAGAAGATGCCTTTTGGCCTAATTAATGTAGGATCCACCTTTTAATGAGAAATGGATCATGCATTTTAAGGATTGATAGGTAAATGTATAGTCATCTATATGGATGACCTCACTATTTTTTCCAAGAATAGGAATGATCATGTAGGCCATCTATAATAAATATTTGAAAGATGCTAAAAGTTTGGTATCTCACTGAACCCAAAGAAGATCATATTTGGAGTTATTGAGGGTAAGATTTTGGGACATATAATTAGCAAAGAAGGGATCATCATCAATTCAAATAAAAATTAGGGGATTTTAAATATTGCATTTCTAAACAACAAGAAGGAGCTCAAGTCTTTCTTTGGGAAAATAAATTTTGTAAGAAAGTTCATCTTAGGATTTGCAAAAATTGTGATACACCTGAATGTAATGCTCAAATAAGATGATAAATTAGAATAGACATCTGAGTCCCATAAGTATTTTCAAGATATAAAATATTCTTTATCTTAGGCCCTAATACTAATTAGTCAGATTTCACAAAGGATTTCTACTTATATTTATTTTATTTAGAACATACAATTGCTACTATCTTAATGCAAAAGAGAGATGAGATTGAACATCTGATTACATTCATGAGAATGAATTTGAAGGATGCATAACTTAGGCATTCCATGATCAATAAGCAAATATTCTCTCTTTTGAAAGTTATGAATAAATTCCATCACTACATCCTAGGAAATAAGACTATCACTATCATGCCCAACGCTACTGTTAAGCTTACCTTGACATAAAATGAATTAGGAAAATGCAGAGGAAAATACATGACAAACTTATAGGAATTTGATATAGAAATAAATCTTGATAAAATAATCTAGGGTCACAGAAACATCCAACTCATGACTAAACCTGACCCACACATTACTATTGAATAGGTTTGTGAAGCTCAGGTGTCTAAAGGGGAATGGTTTACTAATATAAATTAATATTTTCTTATTGATACTTGTCCCCTAGAACTCAATTGAGAATTAAAGAGATATTTGAGGCTCAAATATGCTCATTATATGATTAGAAAAGGAGTTATTTATAGGATAAATTATGAAGACATCTACCTTAAACATGTATCAATAAAAAATGATCAAGATATTTTAGAAAATATACACCAAAAGATAGGTAGTGGTCATCCATCTGGGAATACCACACTCACAAAATCCTAAAAATGAACTATTACTAGCCAACAGTCTTCAAGGATGCTCATGCCCATGTAATGACATGTCATGAATGCCAAGTTTTATCAAAAAGATAAGTACATGCAGAAATGCCCTTGTAACTATTATTGAGGAAAGGTTATTTTCCTAATGGGGATTGGACTTTATTTATGTTATTAACCCAAAATATTTAGTAGGTCATAAGTTTGTACTCATTTCCATAGATTACTTTACCAAATAGACTAAGTCAATGGTTACCAAGAATTCTAGAGCACAAGATGTGATTCACTTATTAAAAGAACAAATCAAAACTAAATTTGACACTCCCATCTCTCTAGTTTATGACAATGGGATAAAATTCTAATTAGATAAATTCATTGATGGGATCATGACAATTAGATCACTATTAGGTCATATTCTAACCACTATCCTCAAGGAAATGGATTAGCTAAATCGATGAATAAGAACCTGATATATACAATTAATAAATTGGCTAAGAATAAACCTATGGACTAGCATAATCTACTTAATTATGCTATGTGGGTAGACCAAATAAGATATAAACATGCTCTCAAGGCCTTACCCTATCTTTTAGTGTATGGATGATGTCTAATATTCCTAATCATGTTGAAGTTGTTGACCTATAAATTCATGAAAGAATATATGAAACCAAATGACAAAGTCAAATCTCAATTAATGGATATAATAGAAATGGAAGACTCAAGCACTGAGGCCCTATAGAATTTTAGAAAAAAAATCAAGACATAGTCAAAAGATGGTTTGACAAATAGGCAAAATTCAAAGCATTAATAATCTATAATCTAGTGTTTGTATGGGATAAATCCCATTAAAATAAAGGGCAACATGATAAGTTTTCCCCACTATGGATTGGACCATACCAAATTTTAGAGATCCTAGGCCCCAATATGTTCCATTTAAGGGACCTTCAAGGTGATGAACTTACATATCTAGTCAATTGGTAGTTTCTAAAACATTACTTTATGGTTGTAATATCTAAAGTTGTCCTTAAGTGATGGAGTGGTAGAGGTAGTAGTTTAGTTTTCCTACTTTATAGTATAGTTTTCCTACTTTTATTTTATGTTTCTTATTTTCTATTTTAGATTTTCTTGCTTTCTAGTCTAGTTTTCCTACTTTTTAGTTTAGGTTTCCTATTTTCTAGATTAGGTTTTCCTAATTTCTAGTCTATTTTACCAGCTTTCTAGTTTAGGTTTCATTATTTATAGGTTAGACATTTTATTGCTTCCTATGATGATCTAAATGGTTCATCCTAATGCAACCAAACTAACATCCTACCTGTTGGGCTCCTATTCATGTCTAAACTAATATATGAGAAAGGGAAATTGTAAAGGGACTCAAAATTTAGGGTATGTTCACAATCCTATTACACTTTTGTATTTGAAGTCTTCAAGATTTTGGTATGTAATGATAGTCATTCAGGGTTGCAGCATAATTAAATATTTATAATAAGAGTGTGAATTTTTCTCTCAAATACTCCATATAAATTTAGAAAATTTTCACACTCTATTATACTAAGCACACTCTTCATACTAATACTTGTTTGGAGGTGATAATCATTGGTGTAGATGTAACTGATATGGACATTTTGTTAAATAATTTGTTTTATAATTACACTAACTCATAGTGGTTTTGGATCTCCTTCTTTCATTCATAAAAAAAGAAAAGAACCAATGTGTTCAAAATTAGAGATCAATAAAGCCCAAAGAAAATCAAAAGGGGATAAAAGGATCACATGATGAAATAAGAATAATGTACCACACATCATTCTCAAAAATGGAGGAAGAGAAGAGAAGGAACCCAAAGGTATCTCTGTTGGGGCTATGGATGCTTGGCTAGAAGCAGAGCAAGGCCTAAGCTCCCTTGATTTAATGATTTTCAAAAGAATCAGATTGAAACCTATAACTACTCCAAATCTTTGTAAAGATCCTCACAATAAGGGTTAAATGACATCAATTTAACATGCACAGATCCATGGGTGTGAAGGAAAGTATGTTGTATGTTGTATGATGTATTTGGGAGTCTCTTTCATATCTTTGATTTGAGTATTTTTTATGTGGCACAGTTCATGTTTGATTTGAAATTGTTAACCACAGTTCTGAGTTCTCAAATACTCACAAGTATTCCCCATGTAAGTTTCCATTTGTTTTACCCAACATTCCCCCTATTATTTTAAAAAAATAATGGGGACCCACTTTATTTTTGATTTGGCCTATGTTTTTTAACTTTTCTACTTCATTCTATGGAAGTTTATTCATTGGAAAAATTGTTTGGGACTTGTTCATTGGATAATTTATTCAAAATAATCTTCATATGATTTTATGTTCAAAAGGTTTGTTCAAGACTTGTTCATTAGACAATTTTTTCAAAATATTCTTCATAGGATTTTGTGTTTGGAATTTTTGTTTAGGACTTGTTCATTGGACATTTTGTTTGGGTTTTCCCTTGTTTATAGTTGGTTTTGTTTATAAATCCTTCATTAGATTTTGTGGTCAAAGAATCTATTAAAGATTTTATTCATTGAATGTTTTATTTGGGGTTTCTGTTTGGAGCCTTTGATTCATGAGATTTAGCTGGCTTAGTCCTAACATGAAACCCAACTCTCTCATATTGAAATCCCACTAGGATTATCTATCAAAGCATAACTACTTAATGACACTTGTCAAAAAATGCAAAATATGTGGCTTCCCAACCAAATAATCTAACAATGTTTGAATTATGTAGGTAAAGAAAGTTTAATAATGTTGGGCATTAAAAGTTCACAAAATATAATTAAATACAAAATTTATATTAATGACTTGAAACTATTGACATGTTCATTGATCATAAGCAAATTTTGAGCTCAATTATTATGAACAAGCCCTAGCCACCTGCACATCAACTATAAAGATATAACCAAAAAAAATAAGTTTTCAAAATCAAGGAAACTAAATTTGAGAAAACTAGATGGGAGACAATGGATTCATAATCTTGAGTGTTTAGAGGAATACTACCACCATCTTAATTTTCCATCAAAGATTCTATTAAGTATACAAACACTGTGTTCAACTCTATAGTGTCCAATGATATTCATGCCAAGTATTTAAACTTATGGGATTCCATTGATGCCTTTTACCATGAAAAAAATATATTAATGACATAGAGCCAATTGGTAATATATCTAATCTCTCTCAAAATATAAGGATTGCACTTCATAATAGCCAAACCCAAGGTTATGCCATGTATTGACCTGCTATGAAACATGTTTTTTTATCAACAAGGTAATAGATGATGTCTTCCTACATTACTTGGATCACAAAATGGTCATGTCTTGTATCTCAGCTAATGATTTATAAACACATTTATCTTTTCCAATTATAGATGCTATATTCAATATACATAGGGTGGTAGCATAGAATAAGAGCAATTCGATTGACAAAAAATTGAGAAGATGAATTCTTCCTGGGGAGTCTATTATACTAAAGGGAAAAGAACCTATGCCTATTAGCAAATTCAAAATGGGGGTCCACATCAGGATGAACCTTTTGAACATGTTATACAATCTCCCAAACATCTATTTTCTCCACCTATATTGGGTGCCACTTATAGACATGTTGATGACCTTCAACATGACTTTTATCATGGTGGAGATTATTAATGTTAGGCTAAGGGAGAAAATTCTACATAAAGGTAAATTGTTTAGTTTAGAAAGCCATTTTTATATGATGTTGTACCTCTTTGATGTAGTAATAAGAAATATATATAGATATTATGAGTCTGTTTGAAGCCTAACTTTAGACTACATAAAAAATTGCATTTATGATTATTATTCATTCATGAACATATATACATACACAAAACATATCACCTAGATTGCAGAGGATGTATATCCTTAGTTATGGCAAGTTATTGATGAGGCCCCACTACCTAGGATATATAAGAGTATAGTAGATACATTATCACCTCAGGGTGACTATTGGCTATACCTAGATTATAAGGTGATTATGGTCACTAGTAATAAGGTCAACCCTTTATGTCTTCCCAAATACATGCTTGATAATCTTTTAGAGAAAGAGATTGCATTTCAGCTTTGGTGGAGTGGAAAAGAAGATCTGATAAAGAAAAATAAAAACACATTCTATGGATCCCATATGGTGATAGGCCAAATATGCTACATAATGTAAGGACATTTCAGGGAGGTTGGTAATAAAAGGAAGAATTATTCATTAGATACCCTACCTTATAGAGGTGAGGACCCTCATGATCAAATTCATAAACATATCTAAGGCTTCGGTATTCCATACCAACACATTCTTTATGACCATGATATTTTGTTACTGAATGTAAAAGATGATTCCCAAGTCATGGAAAGGGCACAAATAGTGGGTTTTAGGGAGGAAAAATTGAGGATAATTTAAGGAAAACTTTCAATTTTGATTCAATAGAAGCACACAAGGATTCCACCCCTGGAGGATGGACTGATTTAGACTTCTAGGTCAATAGACCCCCACAATAAACAAAGGAACAAGGAAAGCCTTCTGAAGAAGCTACCCAAGTATTCAAAATTATTAAGATAGAGCCTAGTATGACTAAAACTAAGCATCAAAGAGCTTAACAAGATCCAATTTTCTTGGACTCCTCTGATTCACAAAGCTAAGATTGCCTAGATGTATTTCCTATACAAGAATCTACAAGAGAAGAGGTTTCTTCTTCCCCAATTTAGTGAGCCTCCTCCCCAGCTAAGAAAGCTAAAATATACTACAAGAGGAATCCAATTGATGCTCCCCTCTTGGGGAACCCAACTATTGATGAACCACTAGTAGGAACATCTTTAGTTTAGAAATAAACTCTAGCAAGACAATAAATGGATGAAGAGGAGGAATTAGAAAGAGCAAAGGCATTAAGCCTCATAGATGACAAAGGGAAATTACCTATGAGGGATGGCCAATTAGATAAGGAGGCTCAAACTTCAGTCCATTCTTCCCAAATTTCCTCTTTTATTCCCCTTTCTTTAGTAAGTTCATTTGATTTAGTTCCTCTTAGTGATAACATACAAACACCTCTGGTCACTCCAAAAATAGAGGATGTTTCCATTACCCCTTTTGTTTCTATTTCCCCATTAATTCCAATCACATCTATTATTACCACCACTACAAAAATTGCCTCTGAGTTTGCCTCAATCTAACCTAGAACCAAAAGGAAGGATTTTAAGAAGGTTGAAGGGGAATTATAAATATCCCAACTTCATATATCATCTACTCAAATAAAATTTCTAATGCCTTCCACTAGCTCTTCCTAAGATACTACTGTAACTTCCTTAGGGAGGGCTAAAAATGGAAAACAAGTGTATATAATCCACCCACTACCCCAATATGGAGTTGTGGATTGGTCTAAAATCATATGGCCCTCCCTTCCTGAATCAATACTTAAATGAGATTTAAAGAAAACATTAGAAGATTAATTAGTTGAGACTATAATTGAGGACACAAAACCAATAAATCTAGCATAACTAGTCATTCCTTCATGGGTAGCTGATCTCATATCAAAGGCTTCTCAAAAGCCAAAATTGAAAATCATAGAGTTTGCATCGATAAGCTTCATGTTTTATAAACACTCAAGAAGCATCCAAAGGGTTAGAAAGAGGAAATTAGAAGATGAATCTAGAAGGAAAATCATTTTTGAATAAAGATAAGAAGTTTTTACCTTATCTAAAAGGAAGAATAGGAAGTTGGGGTAGTCCCCATATATAGAGGACTTTAAGTCCCTCGATGAAACTCATAAGGATGATTTGATATAATTACATGATGGGATTGAAATATCCAAGAAGGAATTTGAGCAAGAACTAGAAAAAATAAAAGAGTAGTATAAAATGGTCTATATCCCTCAAGAAATTAAGACTAAGGTTCAACAACCTGTATCAAAGCTATATAATTCTCTAGGAGTAATTGACACAATGAGGGAAAAATTGGCTCCTCATATAACTGAGATTCATATAATTATTTAATTCTTTGAAGAAAAATGAGCATAAATTTAAGTTACTTATTCTTTATACTACCAATAAGGCTTATAAACATCTTGATTTAATGACACCATTAGAGGATTCAAACTCCCTCAACTTGGTGATAATTATAACCTAGAAGGCTAAAGAGTGGATTAGAATAACTTGGGCAGTAATGCCAAATTATCAAAAGCATGAATCTCTCATTTTGCAGATCCTAGAAGAATTAAATCTATAAAAGGAAAGAGACTCAACTGATAAACTTATTAGTAAAATAAATTTTTATTAACCTCTTCAACAATCATTTGAGAAATCAAAATAGAGCCTTCAGGGATTATCACTTGAATAAATTAAGGTCGAACTAAATTTTTATAGAAATAAGGTGATGGAAGTATAAATTTTCAAGATAAACATTTAAAACATAGGTAAACATGGTGTATATTCCCTCATTACTAGACATGGATATTATTATATAGAAACATGATATAGGACATGTGTTATCCTGAATTGGAAGTAAAGAGGAAGACTGATGCTATGACTTTCAGTTCAACATAAGTATCTACTATAACATCTCCAATAGTCAGCAATGCTAAGTAAATTTTTGTCAAGCCTTAGATCAAATGATAATTTTATGTGCATCAATACAAGGGAGTTAATTTTGTACTCATAGTATAATTTTGTTAGAACTTGAATAGAGAAGTTTCCTTAATTATTCATGAGCTTACACATGTTACATCACATTATACAGGCTGACTTTATTTTGACAATTGTAAGTTAACTATGAGTATACATACATAATTTTTTTAAAATATAATTAGAAATGAGGTTCTAAGTGATCCATGTAATTACAAGTTTGCATACACTTAGAGTATGAGGCAACCCCTCCCCAAGTCTATATATACATCTAGAACCCTGATTTTTATGGGTCAAAAAAATGAATATAGGAAGAAGTATTGTGTCACGCATGTGTTGGTACCTTTTATTTCCAAATTATATATAATCAAGTTTTATATTTTCTTGGTTTTTTGATTTATCAATTCTAAGTGTGAAACATCTATGAATAATTCCTTTTTTTATAATTGATATACTAATTTTAGATGTGAAATCACTATTAAAGAGTTCACAATTATTATTGATTATATGAAAGTAGTTTGACTATCTCATATTTTTGAGTGTGTAGACGTTTTTTAGATGATATAGTCTTTTTTGTGTGTGAAGTATCTACCTTAGATACCTCCCTAATATGAGTTATAATATTTAAACTTTGGATGTGAAAAAGCTACCCCAAAAGGAGCAAACTTTGATCGAGATCCTCGAGTTCCCTCAATCAATTCTTTCCTACACTACTTGAATATGTTTTATACATGTGTGTAGTAGCTGCTAGTAGCAAACATCAATTTCCAAATCACTTGTCCATGAAGAATCTAGCCCAAAAGTTAATTATTTAAGTTATAGAGCTCTCTTTTCTTTTCTAACCTTCCCTCTTTTTTGGAATTTATTTATGAGATATTCCCACTTTAAGTTAGTGTCCACCCATTCACTAACTCACCTAGTTTTAACTTTATTTTAGATATCATTCATCCATTCATAGTCCTTGTTAACAACCTGTAGTCTCTACTAACTATTCCATAACTTGGTTGTTCAACTACATAATTTCAATTTATACCCTAGAGTGGAGTTTACCTCCATTGTGATACTCAAAATTTAGGGGATACCTCATTATGATTTGGTGTGTATAAAGACCACATCAATAGGTTCCTTCACAGCTCATGGATCAGGCATCAAAATATTATTTGTTATGCCATAAGGGGATCTTATTCATACATACTTTTACATTAGTTTTCCCTATACCAATAAAATGGATGAATATGAAGCACTCATTATAGGGATTCATCAAGAAGTATAGTGTAACATATAACATTTATTTGTTCATGGTGACTCACAACTTATCATTAATTATGCTACAAACTAGTACTAAATGAAGGATGAAAAGTTGGTGCCATATAATGACATGGTCAACACTCAAACAAAAAATTACCAGCATTCAATTTGAATAGATAAATAGAGCCAATAATATAACAACTAAAGTCATATCCACCATTGGTTTAATGATTCATATTACAAATAGAGCTAGGGATTATTAGTTTCTTGTAGAACATCTCCTATCACTGATGCATGAAAAATCAATAGTTGAGATGGTTTTTGACATTATTGGTCCCACATCTCTTTGGTATTTTGACATATATGCCTACCTCCAAGACAAAAATTATTCCCCATAACCTTTCACTTAAGAAAAAAAATCCTTCATCTATAAAGCCTCCCATTATACCCTACACAGACTTACCATGTATCTTAGAAGATATGATGTAACTCTTATTCATTGTTTATCTTTGACATAATCTAGATTAGCATTGAGGGAAGTTCATTAAGGAGTGTGTGGATCCCACACTAGCAGGGCAATCCTTAACAATAAATTAATGCATACTATTTATTATTGGTTAATTATGGAAATAGATGTAACTTCATATGTGGAGAAGTGTGTAAAGTGTTAGAATCATGCTAATTTGATTCATACACCATTTAAAATGTTCAAACTACTAGAAACACCATGGTTATTCTCAACATGGGGACTCGACCTCATAGGCAATATAAATCCTACATCTTTAGATGACCATAAACATGTCCTTACTGCTACTAAATATTTCACTAAGTGGGTGGAAGCCATTCCCTTCACTTACATAACTAGTAAACAGATATCCAAATTCATATTTAACCATCTCATTTGCCACAATGGTATCTCCTCTGACATTATATCTAATAATAAAAAATACTTTAAAAACAAATATGTAAAATCACTTTGTAACCAATACCATATCAAAAAAAATTTATCTACCACCTTTTACCCATAAGTAAATGACCAAGTTGAGGCTTCTAACATAACCATTATTAATATTATGTAGAATATTGTCAATGATGTTGGTTATAATCTTAACTTGGAACTATTTAATGCACTTTGGGCCTACTACACCAAATTATGTACTCCAATAGGAGCAACCCCATATTCACTTATTTATGGTACTCAGGATATTATTCTTATCAAGGTTGAGTGTCTTTCTCTCTAGATTTCACTATAACACATCATTGATGATGATGAATATATAATAGATCATTCACAAGAGATATATTTATTAGATGGAAAACACATGGTTGCCTTGAATAACCTTAAGGATTACTAGAGCTTATTATGTGGCCAATATAATCAACATTTCAAGCATTAAAAATTCAAGATTGGTGACCTTATATTAACATAAAATAGAAGAACATCAATGTTGAGACATATAAAAATGGAAAGTTCCAACCTAATTGGTTAGGGCCTTATGTAGTTATTGCTAAGTATGGTTCTAGAACATTTAGGATCACCATGAAATAAGGAGATGAACTTGATAAACCAATGAACATAATTCACCTCAAACATTTTTATGCTTGAAAGACTCAATTTATTGTTGACAAGGATCATTTAAGTTATGATTTATTATACCTATTATTTGTACCATACCCTATACCATTCCCACCATAACCTAGCCTATTTCTAACAAGTTATTTTTTCCTAACCCCATAAATTTTGGCCTCGGTTCTAATATATTTTTAGTTTAGGCACATTTAGTGGTTGATGATAGATGTAGTTCCATCAGTTGATTTAGATTCACACTTTTGAATGGTAGTATATGAAATCAGTATGATAGTGGTCTTGGTAATTACATCATTTGTTATTATATTCTATATCATTGCTCATGCTACTAATTATAATGTCATATGGGAAAGTTAGTATCATGAACCCTTGTTATTGTTTCCTAATTATAACCACTATTAGGAAATTGAGGAACAATCCCTTTACCATGCACTATTGCATCATCTTTCCATCACTATTTCCATACCTTGCCATTTGCCTTTACCTAAACTTGTTGGTTCTTAGTTAGATGCCTCATCATAGGTAGAAATTTAGTCTTTTTATGCCCATTTGGACTATGTAGGTAGTGTTTAGTGTTTTCTAAGGTAATCTCAGCCACCCTTATTTTAACACTCTCACTAATTTATGATTCAGATCATTCTATATCTCATGATTCTTTTTCCATTGAGTTGAGATATAAAAAACACCTAAACATTGGAAAAAATTCCTAACTTTCATTACTGTAGCTAGAACTATAGTGACTTGAGGTCCATTTTGACTATGTATATAACACTTAGTGTTTTATGAGGTTATTTTAGCCACCCTTATATGAACTCTCTTACCATTTTGAAATCAATTTAATTTTCACTGATCTCTCCATTTCACAAGTAATTTCAGTTTGAACACTCTTGCCATTTTGTGATAACCCTAAGCCACATTCTCACCATTTTGTGAGTTAGTAAATTTTGTATCTCATGATTCTCCATTGAGTTGAAATACTGAAACCCCCAAAAATTTGGGAACAACTCCAAACATTTCTATGCTAGAAGGAAGAACTAAATTGACTTTAGGTCCTTTGAGACTATGTAGGCAACACTTAATTTACATTAAGGTCAGTTTAGTCACCCCCTTTCCAATGATCTCACGCTTTTATGAATAAAATTATCCAATTCTATTTCTATTTTATATGTAACCTCAACCAATGATCTTACCATTTTGTGAGCAACATAAGCCAATGGTCTTGTCATTCTGTGGGTCACTTTTATGTGCATTTGAAATTGGTGCACTATTGCAACATTAATTTATCCCATGATCTCACCATTTTACGGGAAATATATTTCTAATTTATAATGAGTTAAGATACCAAAAAATCCAAAAACATTTAATTTTTTTGAAATGCCTAAACATTTGAAAATGACTTACAATCTCTTAGAGAGATATAAAGCCATAAAATTCAAAAACATTTATCATGTCTTGAACCTAGTCAAAAATGCTCAATCCAACCTACTGGGAAAAATCCATTATTGGTTCCAATCCATTCCAATACCATTGGGGGTGTGACCTTCTCTTTTAATGTATTATTTCTTAGGGGCACCATACAATTTGAGCTTTTAGTCTAAGCTCATAACTTTCACTTTGCTTAGGCAAAACCAAAGCATGCAACTTATATTGAGATATCTTATCCCCATATGTCATCCCATTACACATAGCCTTGCTTGGGGGAATCATCTTTTTATCATTCCATATAAAATTCATATGTAGATATTGACTTGGTTAATGACATGATGCTTTTCATTGATTTTATTTTCAAACTTTGTGAGTGTTATTTACTTAGTTATTTGTTTATTTTTTTGCCTATTTATTTTATTTCATTGTTGTGACTTGAATAAGTGAATATGTGTTCATGGGGTAATTAATTGTATATTTTAATTGAGTCTATCCATATTCATACATTAACATTGTCATCATGGTTTTTATCATTGGTGTGTTATTTTCAACTATTTATTAGATCAAGATTCAGTCTTTATGTACATGATGACTGGGTCATCATGGTGTTGTATATCATGATGAATACCATCACATACTATAATAAAAATAAATATAATGGACCTTGTGATCAATTAAATATGTAGTGCTTCTATGAGACCACAAACTGGCATATCCAAAACATCACCAAAACACAAAGTAATTAAACCAAAAATGAATTGTAATCCCTACTAGTTAGGATGTGCCTCTCCATATTGGTAGGTAGCCCAATTTCATACCTATCCTTTGTACTAGTTCACTATCAATCCATTATTATGGGTTCATTATGTGATCTTTCTTGGGTCCATTATGGAAAATTAATAGTTATCCCTTGATACTTGATCAAATTAACTCACTAACCATTCTGGTTGCATCAATGCTAATAAAGACAAACATATCCACATTTTTAGGTATAACCAAATAACTCACATTGATCAATTACTATTCATATATTTTATCTATAATTCCATTTTCTCCCAAATCTTGGGTGAAATAAATTGGCCCAAGGTCCATTTGGATAATGTAGGTAGCAATTGGATACATGATATATCTTGAGTTAGCTTGGCTATCATCATTACCACAATTATTTATTCTAATAATCTCTTTCATCACTTTGTAAATCTTCATGAAACTAGTTTTTTTATTGATTCTTCAATATTTGAAAATTCATTAGACCATCACACCTATGTTTGTGCCCACTCATCTTTAATCTATGTGATAGGTTATATCCTTGAGTGATGTTTTCACATCTAACCTAATATGGAACAACCAATTTATCACGATCAAATATTCCCTACTAGGGAAAAATAATTATTTAATCTAGGTCCTTCTAATGATTATAACTACCTTTGGGTAAATCATTATTTCAACCCATCCTCCCTATTGGGACACATACCTTTGACATTGATTACAACCACCTTTAGGAAAATCAATGTATCAACCTCCATTACTAATTATAACCACCTTTAAGAAAATTAGTATTTTAATCTATGTGAAAGCATTATCTCAATTGGATTAATTTCATTCTTCTTCTTTATTATTTTCAAGAGACTATCCATCAATCATATTGTTATCCACTCCCTCAAGGGGGCATCATAGGCTTCCCAAATGTTTTTGGAACATCATTCCTCAATCATTATCTTATTTTTATTCTTAATGACTTTTTAATTTTTTTAAAATATGTTGCTATGTTGTGTCTCCAAATGTCTTCTCAAATAGGGGAAAATTTTAGACACTCATTTTTGGCCACTTTTGTGTCTAAATTGGGTATCAGATCAATTTCTAGAAAATAGTGCAATTTAAGCCTAGAAATCACCTTAGATACCAAAATTCATCTATGTAAGGGATATAATTTCCAAAAAATGAGGTGAGGCTTGCTTTTTTAGGGTATTACCCTTAATGCACTGAAAACCTAGCTTGGATTCAACCCTAGTCAAATTTAATCCTAGAAAATTAAAATTCTTGTTCTAAGGATCTATTAATGGATAATATTTAAAAAAGATTAAAAAAGCCAAAAATGATAAACAATATTAATTAAAAATAAAATCTCAATTATCTTTATTAAGTAAAAATTCCAGGTTGAATTAAATAATTACATTTATTTGAAAAAGGAATTTTTAAATAAACATGAGGTCAAAGTTAAGGGAGGTAATAAAATGTTTTATTAATTTCTAAAATTCAAGAAAAGCTGAGTCAAAACCTCAAATATATTTTATGAGTTGTCATGGCTCATAAATATCTAAAAATGAGTTGTCAAGTCTTCATGATTACTTTGATCCAACACAAGGTTAACCTAACACAACCTAGTTTATTTTGAACTGAATGAAAGTTAGAACTAAACCTAACCTCCCTAGGGTTTGTGTTAGTTTTTATACCTATAAATACAAGTTTCCTCACTCTACCAAAACAATATTTTACGTGTAAGGTTATTTTTCAGGAATGCCTTCAATAGTAAACCAAAGTAATGTTATAATGCCAAATTGATATAAATTCTTCACACCATGCCAAGTCAAGCCAAGTAAAGCCATAAGTGCCCATTAGATAAGTGATACCAATATGGATAAGCATTGATCAAATTCTCTAAATCCATAGACTGAGTAATAACATAAACTATGCCAACAAGTCGACACTAATTTTGACAAGGGAGGCAAAATTGTTGTGTTTTTATCTCTTATTTATGATTTTGTCCATTATGTTATGAACCCCCTAGTTCTTAGGAAAGATTTTTTAGTTTAATTTTATTATTATACTTGGATTTTTACTTCATTCACTAATAAGAAACTAATCAATATTTGTGTGCTCTTAAGACTCCTAAGATATAATAGACACTAATTTTGGTACAAGTCATGTATTTTCAATGATTTTATCATTATTTTACACATTTGGATAATTATTTCACATTAGGATCTTGGCATTACATTTTAAATTTACATTGAACCCCACATAACTTTAATTATCATCATTTTCTCATGAACATATCAATATTTATCATTCGTTTAGATTGGGATGCTCACAAAACTCTTGAATTATCTATATTTATTAAACTTATTTCATTATTATTTGATGATTGACATTTGGGTATGATTTTGGTCCTATTTGTTATGGGTCATTTGTTCCATCTTTGCATCATTCATTATGCTTTGATTGTCATCTTTATTGATTTCATAGTGTCAGGTTGTATACATATGCACATGTACTCTAATGAATTAAATAATTCACAAGAAATGTTTAAAATCATAAATAAGTGTTATAAAAAATATCATACATTGATATTTTCCCCTCATTCCACTCTCTATCAACTAAAGGTTTATTTTTTGCATACTTATACCAAAAGAATATATTACATTATTGAATATGCATATAGTTATATTTACTAACTAATTTTTCATATGGATAAGATATGGTTATAAAACAAACATTATTTTCTTGATGACATGTATGAGTTATGATTTCAAAAATATCAACCTAATGTAAATGTGGGATGACTAAGGTATCTCCCTTAAAAGAACATCATTTTTATTATCTTATTCATGTGGAATTATTCTTAAGTTAAGGAGAAAGGGTTATGACATCCGTGTGCATAAGTATACTTATTAGAGAGAGTTTTTTGTCACTATCTATTGGTGAATTAATTTAAAAAGTTTTAGGTTACAAGGATCTACACAACCATTATCATAATAAGTTGACTACTTTCAAGAGGATTCCTAATTTTGAGGAGTTCTAGTTTTGGTCTTGCCACTTTAGTATGGTCTAATTTTAGTCATTGTCTTAGATCATCATATGATTTCTAGAGTTTATTTTAAACTATTATAGGATCTCCTTTTAAGTAATATCAATGTTTTTTTATCTAAGTAGTTAGAATCAAGTAAAAATCTCTATATTTCACTTTAAAATTATCAATTTCTCAAGTTAATTTCTTTCATCTTCCACTATTTACCATAGGCATATATTATTTACCATGTTTATTATATTTAGGATATATATTCCTTAATTCTCACTTTTACATGATTTACGTAGTGTTTCCAACACTTTTACATCCTCTACATAGAATAATTTAATGAACATGATCCTTAGGATCATCTAATGTTAGGGTTTCATACCTTTATCCATATGGGGCCTAATTTTAGGTGTATTTATATTTGATTTATTTAGGCATTTATTTATTATTATGATAGCATTAACCATATATTTTTACATGGTCTTTATGATTCTCTCTTATTGTAATTAATAAAGTCATATTTAAGTCACCTACTGAGTGAAGTGATATATTTAGTTGTATACATATTGGTTTGGTTCAAATTCCTTTGTTTGGTACTTGTGCATGCTTGAACAAGGAAATGGTGATTGTTGATGAACTTACTACTCCTTATATTTATGATGACATTGAAAATGGTAAAAATATGAATGATGAAAAGTCAAATTATGTAAATGATAATTTTTGTGATGCAAATGCTATGAATGCTAATGTTTGTGATGAAAAAAACTACTAATGACTATGTTAATAAAGTTACTATTATTAGTGCACGTGAGATAACTTGTTTTGGTATTTTTATTTTGATAATTATTAAATAAAATGTTGAAAGTATTTATGTTTCTAGAGAGGAATAAATAAGATAAAACTAGCTAAGGAATATATATTTTAGGAAGTAGATATTGCCAATGAATATTTTAATACTTCTATTCCACCTAAGATAGGTTATCCCTTTACATTAGATAAATATACTACTATTAATATTTATTTTACTCTTGTGCCTCCACTTATTGATTTTACTTAGTTTACTATGTCTATTACTTCTCAAATTAATTCTTATTTTGTACATCTTACGTATAGACCCATTTTTAAGCTAGATATTTTGGTTGTTGTCTTTCTCAAAAAAAAAAAAGTTTCTATTCCTACACATTTTAATTTTAATTTGGTTCCAAATTATCAATATGCACTATTTCAATGAAATATTTAAAAAATGTAATTGAAAATTAAATAAATTTCACAAGTAACTCAAAATCCAAGTTACATTGTTACTTCTCATGATAGATTATTCAATTAGTTGTCTTATGAAGTCCTTATATACACTTTTCCTACCTTTTTTATGACATATAAATTTAAATTATTCAATGGAAATGGTGATCCATCACATCATATCAAATATCTATATGATTCATGTATTGATATTTTAAAACATGATATATTATTGACTAGTTTCTTTCCTTGAAGTCTCAAATATTTTTCCTTGGATTGATTTTACACCCTACCATCACTCTCCATGTGTTACATCAATTATTTGGCTAATAGTTTATTAGCCCATTTTTCAATCAAAATTAGTTAAAATTTCATGTTTTTAGAGCTTGTGTAGCTTAAAAAGTTACCTAAGATACTATTAGTGATCATGTTATTAGATTGAATATAATTATTACAAAGATGTCTCACCAATAACCTAATAGCAAGTTACAAAATAGTTTATCTCAAAGTTTTACTCAAGCTATTAAGGATAAAGTGATGTTTACATAATATCAATAATTTGATGAAATTTGTCATATGGTTAGGAACCATGAGATAAATATTATAGATAGATATGGGACTACTAACCCTATCACAAGTGGAAAAAAATATCAAGATGAAAAAAAAAATCAAGGAATAGGCTAATGATACTACTAATTATCAAGTTAAGAATGAAAAAAAAATGTAGTTAACACAATATCTCAATCACCTAAAAATATTATTCTTACATCTCAAGATTGAATAAATTTTAAATGGTTAGTTGATATTTTTCACCAATTGTTTAAATGATTACTTGAGTTAAATATGAACTATTTATCTTATCAATTAAATTTTGATTCATCTCAACATTTACCTAAGGATTATTATGTGAATGCATATTGTGATTATAATCTAAATTTATATCATATTATCAATAGATGTTTTTCATGGAGACATAAGATTAAATATCTAATTAATAATAACATCATTAAAGTGTAAGGACACAATAATTATTTTAACAAATATGTTGTTCACTAAAATAATTATTTAAAACTATTTATTAATCATGTTATGAATTATGCTATTAAAGATACTAAAAATTAGGATGAGTTTCACATGGTATATACTAAATAACATCAAAAAATTCATGGAAAAATGTTCCTTATATTATTTTCTATGACCATGAGATTCCAACTAATGACTCTAGCAATAGACCATTACATATACAATATTTCATATATTCAATTTAAAGTTAATTGAATGTACTATGATTGAAAATTTATTGAGTCTAAACATGTGTACAATGTAGTTTCTTACTAGTTTAATATATACCCAAAAGTATTTAGATGGTACAACCACTATTATTAAATTATATGGTGATCTTATATAGATACCTCTAAGGAGTATCACATTGCCAATCCCCATAGGCACTAATAATTTTCTAGTGTGGATTTTTATATTGTTAGATAGTGGGACATATGATATATTACTTAGATTCCACTATCTTGATAACAATAGAGAAATCCAATCCATATTACATAAATGCTTAATGTTCATGATAAAAAAGTGATTAATTTCAAGGCACACCTTATGAGTCACAAATTCAAAATAAGGTATCACCCAAAGTACTACGTAAACAAAAGTTAATAAAACCTTAAGTGAGAACAATTATAATTAAATTATCTACTTTTCCAAATAGATCAGTGTTATTAACACAACCTCTTATGTTTTTTGAAGTTAAATAATCTTATAAGGTTTTAGCTCTATGATCCCCAAAAAATTATATTTTATAATAGGATTAAATATCTATTGTAGCTAATTTACATGATAATTAGTAAACTATTAGTGATGATGATTCTAATTAATTTAAAGTTTATGATTACATTTATAATGACACTAGTGTTGCATATTACTCCTTAAATTCATGGGACATGGGATTTACAGATATTAATCATTGATAAGGTTACAAAATGGTCATCATCTTATTTCTTAGGTTATTTTATATTGTACCTTTATCCAAATATTTCTATCTCCTAAAATTTATATTTTGATAAATATGCACATATATTACAAATAGTATATATATGTAATGCTGATCTTGGTTTAATGTATATATGAATTTCCATTATTTTGAAAAAAATCATTCATAACATCATTATTAAATAATTTTAAATGTTTATTTGCTTAAACAACCAATTCTTGGAGGAAGGATATAAAGGAAATAATTTTTTTTTAGGATTATCAAGGATTTTATGCTTTCACAGTCTATAAAGTAACATAAAATAGTTTTTTTGAGATAGTTTATCCAAAAAAATATTTTATGTTATTCTTAGGATTTTTGCCAAATGGTCCTATACCCCCCATTCACATGTCAAAATTAACTTGGATGGTGCCTCCAAAGGTAATAATAGTATGTTTGGTGGAGGGTGAGTGATTATAAATTATAAAGTAGAGTTCTTGGTGGTTTATGTGGGATCTCTTGGTGTTTAGTCTAACCCTCTTTCCAAAGCTAAAGTTACTCTGTGCAGGATTCTACTCGTCAAAGAAGTGAATGTCAAATACCTCATAGATAAATGGGACTATATTAATAAATAAATTATATTCTAAGGTTAAAATCCCCAATATGGATAATAAATTACATGATACTTGAGGGTTTGATTCTTTTACAATATTTTGTAGAGGCTTCCCTAGATCATATATATAAATAAGGTAATAGGGGTGTTGATTACTTCAAAAATATAGGAGCATCAAATCATATCCTTGACAAGTGGGTTAATGATAATGATATACCTAAATCCATCAATTTTATCATCAATGAGAAAGCTAATAAATAAGGCTATAACCTTGGTGTTTGTCAACTCCCCTTTACTTAGTTTAGATCCACTTATTTTGTAGTAATTTTCATAACTGAGTTTGAGTTATCCAAGATGAATTTTAATAAAAACTTATATCCTTTGGTAATTATGGTCATATTATTAGGGACTCTACCTCATTATGTGTTTTATATTCACCAAATTATTATTATTATTATTATTATTATTATTATTATTATTATGAATTATGAATTGGATGCAGTTAGATGCATGTGTACTTGTCCATTATAATGAGAATATAACCTATTATTGGTAGTTATTTTATGTAATCAAAGGAATTTATTGGTTATATTTATATGTACATTCAAATGAATAGAGGTTTTATCCTCATCCATATTGATTTAATCCCCCTATTTGATCTTGATCTCTTTATAGTAGGAATTATCACCCATCTAGAGTGGATTTATCACTCTTCTCAAGTCTTGAGTTCATGAGAGGTGACAGAGTCAGAATGAAAACTTCATCCTATGATAGAGTAAGAATAAACACTAAAATATGGAATATTTTGAGGAAAGGAGGGTTGGATAATTACATGATAAGAATTAAAGGGAATGATCCAATGTTGTTTGCTAACTTTGCTAAGGCATGGAAAGCTATAATGGTTTCTATGAGAGATGTGTGTTTGGAAGTAATCGAAGAAAGTGTAGCCCTAGTGACATGTATTTATATATAAGAATGTATATTTTTAAGGATAAAATAATAAATAACAAGGAAATTAATTTTTTTAAACAAAGGATAAAAAATCCATTAATTCTAGGATGATATTTTTAGAGTTTATTTGCTAGATCCCTGAGTTAAATTTAACTAGCAATTCATAAAGACCATACTCCTACAATTTATCCTTAATGAAGCAGTTAAGGAATATGATATTTTTAAGTATTCCTTTTTTATTTCTCATGTCTCTTGAAAACTCTTTTATGGGTACTTATCTTGGCAAGGGGGAAGTACCCATCCAACAGGTCCTTATTTATTTGATATTCCAATAGGCCCTCCAAAATATTTATCTTATAAAGATTTACCATGTGTGAAATTATTTTGAGTGTTTTCATAATGAAAATTAGGGGAATATTATCCCTCCTTCCCTTCTAGGAGAGATCAAGACTAGGTGGGGTCTAAGGTCTATTATAATTAAATTTCCCTTTGTTTGTAATAAGAATCTAGTTAAGGTAGAGGTGAGGTTTAAGTATAATAAAGGGAAGAATGTTAATATTGAGTAACTTATAGTCATATTTCAAACTTTTAATATTGAATCTCCCAAAAAAATTAATCCTAGCCTAACAAAAAAGATGTATAGATCAGGAGAAGACTATTTAAAGATCGACCATGGAAATATTATTGAGATTATTGATGATGACAAGGTATCTGTATTTGAATTAGATCCATCTCATATACAATTTTATATCCTAATTACACTCCCTCTAAATGTGTTATCCAAAATGAGAAATGGATTTTAGGCATTATTGAAGACCTTTTGAACAAGGTTGAAAATTTTATAAAATGAATCCAATTTACACCTAATTATATTGAAATGGGTTTTCAATGAAAATAATAGGATTAAGGCCAAAATTAATGTTATTCACTTGAAAAATAATGGAGAGATGGCTAACATGTCTTTGTATATTAATTTTGAAAAATAATAATGGAAGTCATTGTAAGATATTTACATCATAAGGAAGGAATCCTCTAAACTTAAGGGAAGAATGAATAAATTAGAATGCGAGTTGGGAACTGTAAAGGAAAAGATTAGAAAGGTGATAAATGCAAGTGGAGACACCATAAAAAATGTGCTAATAATATCCAAATTCTGAAATAAGAGATAAGTAAAAGGAAATATTATTCAATTCAAGCTAGCCCTAGCAAGAGAACCAAGACCTAAAAAAATAATCAATCTAATATTTGTCATGACCCTAGATATTTGACAACTAATAAATTTTTTATAGTATTGTTTTATGACTAAATTGGTGAATATTTCATGGTTATTTGATTAGTTTTACTAATTTGATTTAGTATATTATACATTTTGGTATATTATTGAGGTTTATTATGTGATTAAACTACATAATATGTGGTTCAGTTATTTATTGAGACATTATTTTTTTCATTGATATATTGATGATGTTGTGAACATTTATAGTGACATTTGATTATTATATTCTTTTATGAATTATGTTAAGTGGATTAAGTATAAGATTAATTATTATTGATTCAACTATATTACTTAGTGCATCTATTATTGTTATATTATTTGGATAGTGTTGATGGCTTATTTTATGACTACAGGGATAAGTACAATGAGTTAGGCTACTTATGGATATCAAAAACCAAATAAGGTGGTCAAATGAAAACAAGTTGAATAAAATTTAAAATGATTATGATATTTTATTTCTTATTGAGTTGTTTTATAAGTTACATTCAGTTACTCATTGGCATGAATTTTTCCTGGTGTTATTTGTGAGTCAATCAACTTAGTCCTAAATGTTCAAGTTATGTTATTTTACATTTTAATGTTAAGTGTTATGTTTTAATTGGTGTTATCTTAAATTTTCTTACAATCCTTAAGGTTAAATTATTGTTTGACCTCAATTATTTCTTTGATTGATTATTTGTCTTGGTCTTAGTATTTGAATGTATGAGTATGTTTTTTCCCCTGATTCTATTTAATCCATCATTAGTGGCATGAGTATGTGACTAAGTCTTAGTCAAAATTTTGACTAGACCTAGGCAATATAGAAAAAAGGGACACGAGCCACATGGAGCTTACATTAGTTAGTTTTGTTGTCTTAGTTTTTGGGTGATCGCATTAACTCAATTTTTTAGGGCATAGGGTCCAAGAGACTTATGTTGGTTATATTGCTCTTTTGGTTATTCAATGCCATTTTGGAACCCTCATTTGGAGGGGGAAACTTTACCAAAATTTTATTATGGTTACCATTGAGGATTTAATAGAATTAATGTCCATTATGGCCAAGAGCTTTTTCATGTAGGCTGTCATTACAATTGTGTCTCTATTTTTTGGCCATAAGGGGATATTCATGTGGAGTTTGTTTGGGAGTTTTTGAATTTATTGAGGAGAGATATAAAAATATAGAGGGAGCTCAGGCTTTTGGTAGAGGAAAATGAAAAAATAAAAGAGATGATTCAAACTTCTTACATTTTCATTCAAATCTATCAAGTAAGTTTTGTTTTAGTTATTTTTTCTTTTCTTTTACACATGTAAGTTTTTGGCCTTATGTAAACTTATAGTTTCATTTTTAATCTTGTTTGAATTATTTTTCTTAGCATGTAAAGTAAAAATGGGATTGTGTGTTGTTTATTTTCATCAAAACCCTGAATGTCATGAAACAAGGTTTTTTAACTCATCGATGCCTATTAGTTTTGCGATCGGTTTCATGGTGGTTATGCCACCATGGAAAAACAACAAGGATTATTTTTTTGTTTTTATTATTGGGTTTTTTTGGTTGATTGTGGAATAGTTTTGGATATGAGCCTAAAATAATGTTTTGAGAGTTTGTTTTTCCATTCAAATGTAAAAATTTTTGGGTATATTTTTAGAATAAGATTTGTTTATCATATCATTTTGATTATTTACTGTAATCATTCTCTAAGCCTATTGATTCAACGCTACAAGTTTTCAATCCATTTTTAATCATTTCTTGATAAAATGGTAAAATGAATGATTAGATGGTTTGACTTAAAATTTTGATTATTTAATCTTTATATGATGATTTCTGTTTGGGCTCAATACCTAACTGTTCAAATTTTTAGTTCTATTTTATTGGAAAAATTTGTATAGTTGTATTTTTGGACTATGATTTATTTACCTATATGATATAAGGAGATTGCTGGCAAGGTATTCATAAATAATTTGTTTGTTACCTAGTTGTTTGAACCCAAATTCTAGATTATTCTTATATAACTTCATGATTAAAGGATTTTTTAGCTATTGTTATAAATATTCAATTTTATTATTCTTTAATAGAAGGTTTTTGAGGTTTGATATTTTTCATTTATAATCATTTATTGATACTTAATAACTATGTTTTTATTTTAGATTGACTAGTTTAGTGTAATGACATGTAATTTAAAGGGTATAGAATATGTATAATTAAAGTTCATGTGTGTATTCACTTGAATATAATTATGAAATTCAATATGATAAGCTCAAATATATGAGTTGTATTCTTTGGATTAGGTGCCAAGATACTAATCTTTATGAACTAGAATGTGAGTGAGTTCTTCTCCTTGTTTTATCTATGTTGTTATTTTCAAGTAAGTTCATAATTATTTTGGTCATTAGATTTTTCTTCACCTACCTTGTTACCTAGATCCAAAAAAATTTTATGGTTGGGGTCATCTAAGGACACCAATAGGGGGCTCATTGGGACTAAAGTGGTGGGTATCTATTAATCTTACAAAAAAGAGGATTGAAAATATACTTAAATTTATTCAGGATTGTATTCAGATGAACATTTGATAATAAATATTATGTAATATAAATATTTTAGATTTGATACTTATATTATTTTAGCTCTCTTGATGATATTATTATTTGATTCTTTGATTTAATAGTTTTACTAAAGTTGGTTTATTTTGATTATATAAGGGATTAAATGGTTCTTTTGATGTTAAGCTAATTCATAATTTAATAAGTCTAATTATTACCTTTTACTAACATTATTTGATTGAGATATCTGAATTTAAAAGTACCTACATGAGTATTGGTGTTATTTAAATATATTGATGATTTTTTATGTTAGTGAATGTGCATACATAATAACATGATGTTTCTCATTGATGTTGAATCTTTGGCTGAATTTGTGAACTTCATATTTATAGTGCTTAGTAAGTGCATATATTTTATGCCAATATGGTGATGGAAGAAAGTAGTGAAGTTTCATCTAATGTTTTTTTGATTAAAAGGAATTAGAAGTATGAATATTTTTTAGTTATGTTACAATTATTATTAAACATCCATTTATATTTTTGATTTTAATGTTGTAACTTTAGTCAATGCTTGTTGAAGCTAAGAATATACAATGATATGTTGTATCTTAAAATCTTAAATATCATATTGTTATTAATTTGAGTTGATATGTTTTCAATAAAGTGTTTAAGTTGTTTTATTAGAGTATTCAAATTTACCATATCTTTATGATTAGATGTAATTTGGTAAGCTACTACTCCATCTTTATAAAGGAAAAAAGAATTAGAAATTCAAGTATTTGTAATGTCTAAAATACTTAGCTAGATATTAAAGCCTAAAAATATTAGTAGTTTTTGTAATCAAGCTATTAGTACATATGACCTATTAGATCTTATCATTGATTAATCATGAATGAATATAACAATAGAATTAATGAAAAATCATGTAATTCTATTAATTTATTATAAGATTATCATTTGAATAAAGGTGGAATATTTATAATGTTAAAGTAATTAGAATCTAATTTGAAATGATAAATACTTGTTTTATTATTTTTTTGGGAATCTAGTGTTTATATCCTAAATAATAAAGGTTTGGAATGATAGGAAAAATCTACTTTGATAGGAAAAAGTATAGATTTTAACTAATAATTATACAAGAGAAATACAAATTAACTTATCAAGATTCATACTAAAATAGAGGATTCTAAGGTTGGAAATGAAAGAGTAGGACTGAGACATTGTTAGCAATCTGAATCTAGCTTTTGTTTTCTGATTGGATAAGAGCACTATAAATATGACACCCTAGTCTCTAGTGCTATATTCCTTCTTGGAAATATTATCATGAGGGTCTAATATTTATAGGTTTTATTCACCTAATCAATATGAGCCTACATACAAAATTTCAAGGGCTAAAAGTCATCAAAGCTCACTATAGGTCCATTTTAATCTTTAGTATCTGTATCCATCTACACACATGAAAGAAATGAATACATAAAAATAAAAATGGGGAAAATTTGGGTTAGGGGAATAATTATCACATAATAAAGAACCCCTACTATTATAATTAGAGTCTAAATTAACCCTCAAGCTAGGGTCTCATATCTGATGTAATTCTCCCTTAGGAAACATGCATAATCAACACACACGATAGATGAAAGAATAAATTTCAGCTCGGCCCCTCTTTGATCAAGCATACAAGTCTATGTGTGATGTAGAATACTGAGCTATACTATTGACTAATTTTTATTATGTCTAATATGCCAAAGTAGTACACTACTAGATATAAAATGCCTTATGAAGTCTTTCATATAGGAGAATCATTATTTTAAATTTGGGAGCTTTATTAACATTTGGCCAACATTGGTAAACTTAGGAACAAAGAAAATAAAAGGGGTAAAACTCAAATTATAAGAGAAACTAGTCATTGTAATCAAATTTTCATTTGGACAATAGTGCTAGAAACTAGACACCATGGGTTTCAACACTGTAGTCCTATTTGGGTGCTATTATTTAGAGGTTCTAGGACTTAGGGGGATGGAATAATCATGGAAATATTAACCTAGGTTAGTAAGGGTTAATTATGGAAGGTTACAAATGACTAAGAAAATTCAAAAAAAGGTGTCTAGGGTATAAAACAAGACCAAGGAAAATTAGATAAAAAGACATGGTTAGATGTGAATAAGACTCATATTCTCCTGTTGGAATCTCCTATGAAAGGACTACAAAAATACATGATATGTGTGGTTGGTTGACCAATTTAGGGTGTATACATTTCCCCCCTTTTAATCTAGTGATGTAATGAAATGAATTACTAGAGTAAAATAAATAAAGAATATGCGTAGCTAAACTTACCTATGTGGAGATAAGTGTGATAAAAAAGGGTCTAACTTCCTAGTCAGGGAAGTGGATGGAGAAATGAATAGTGCTTAGAGAAAGAAAGAATCCCTATAATATGTGTCCCTTATACTGAATCTAAATAGTGCTTGGAGAAAGAAGAAATCCCGATAATAGATGCCTCCTGTATTGAATTTGAAGAGTGCCTAGAGAAAGAAGGAATCTTTATAATAGATGCCCCCATATTGAATCTAAATGAGAAAAGAGAAACACTCAGAGGCCCAAAACCAATGTCTACCATCTATCCCACATAAACTCATGTAATATGAAATGTGTGTATAGAATATATATGCTATGAAGATTAAGATATATCATGCCCCCACTCTTAATAATTTGAACTAAAAAATGAGAAGTGCTTAGAGGCCCAAAACCAATGTCTACCCTCTATCTCACACAAACTCCTAGGTCTGAGTAATGCTATGGACCAACCCCTACAGATGATCATATGGTCCAACTTGGTGACAACCTAGGTATGCCTAGGTGTAATATAAAAACATTAGTAAAATGTGTAAGAAGAAAATGTCCTACCTTGCCATTCCAACTTGTATAATCATAGATGTTGAAGAAAATGATCATCTATGTCATGCCCCTAAATTTTTTATGTGAGTGATGAATCTATATTATATATAAATATATATAACCACATGTTTCATAATTTATCATGCCATGTCCCATGTGCAAAAATAGAGATAAAAATAATGTGCTCTCCACTATGCCTATAATTTGCTATTTGGTCATGTAACTGTGTCATGCTATATAAAGTTGTATGTATGAGATGTGTAGTAATGTACATGCCCCAAAATATGGTATCTAAGTTTGAGTCTGTATTAAAGTCACTATGAGTCCATATAGTTTTAACCATTGTATTTGAATAGTCTATGTATTTGTAAACTGATGGTATATCCCTCTGGATGTCCAAGTGATGCTGAGTGACCCACATAAACTTAATTACTATATAATCTTGACCAATCTGAGTGATGCTAAGTGACCCATATAGTCTAAACCATTATATAATCTTGACCAATTTGTACTGATTAATGCTAATAATTTAGATTTTGAAGGTGTAAAAACCATGCTAAGTGACCCATTATAGTCTGCATCATTATATAATCTTGACCAATATCTATTGAGTCTGATAATCTACATATTAGAGGTGTGAGAACCAAGGTGTATTTAACTATAGGAGTGGATATGGATACTGGGTAATTTAAAAAGATAGTATGAATGATGCCCCCTTTTCAGGAGAGGGATGAGATCTATGATAGATAAGGTTAAACCAAAAGTGATGACTAGTGGCATATGAATAGTAACTAGGTTGGCATATAAAAAATAGATCAAAAGTATTTTTTTTATTGGTGGGAGTTGAATTACTAGGATTGAATTTTTTTTTGATTGGTTAGGACCAAATCTTATGTGTGGGTATAGTAGAGATTATAAACATTCATGTCTTGGTAGGCAAACAAGGTGGTAGTAGATTGAATGGATTGAAAAGTTGATTGATTTGGCTAGGTTGTTTGAATGAGTTTTTAATTGGTAGGTACCAATTTATATGTTGGGGTAAAAAAGAGGTATAGGGATGTACATTATTGAGTTGTGGAGCTAAAAGCTTCACTAAATGTGCAAATGTGGAAGTTGTTAGGTTACATAGTAACCGACATCGGTCATAGCCAACTGACATTGGTTAGGGGTCGACCGACATCGATTATCTTCAGCTACATAGTAATTGGCATCGATCAGATAAGAACTGTTAACATTGGAGATTGCACCCAGTGGCAGGAAAATGGGTTCCTGCCTTCTCCTCACAACATGAAAACTCTCCTCTTGCCTGTGGGACTGGCAAAGTTAGAGGAGAGAGTCTCTAGATAAGGGCTAGCTCCCTTTGATGCATCATGTTTTTTACAACAAGTGTTAACGTACATATATATATAGATATAAAAAAGGGGGGGATGAAAAGGGAGAAAGAAAATGTAGGAAAAAACAAGCCTACTCTAAAAGAGGTGATGCACCAAAAAAACAAGGGTCAAACTTCACACATCCACTCTCAAAACCAGACAAATACAGACATACACTACACATTTGGCAGAAAGACTAGGCTGCAAAAGACTAGTAGGGAGGCTTACATGAAGACACAGGAGACAAAAAACAATCACTGAGGTGCTGTGAAATGCACACTGTAAGTGACTCCTATTTTGATCTTCTAAAATGTCTGCTCTTCTCCTTTCAGTGGCAGAAATGGCACCTTGTAGATAACAGGTCTGCTGGTGTTGAACCTATGAGAACATGAAAAAGCAATTACTAGACATAGACAAAACACTTGAGGCACACTCAGCAATGTCTATCCAAAATGGAGGTAAAAAACTGCATTTGTATTGATCTAGGTGAAATTTTTGTAGAGCTACACCCTTTACAAAATGTATAAGATCCGATCCTTCTCAAAAATGAGAAGTTACAATATATATAAGAAAAGAGAAAGAAAATTGGCACTTTTTTGACAAGTTGGCCTGTCACGTCCCATTTGAAAGAGGAAACACTGTTGTGTTGTCATCGTCCTAGAAGAAACTTGCTAGAACCATGCTGTATAATCACCAAATTTGACTTTGGTGTTCGAGATTTAATGTGGAAGTGTGGATCATGCCTCTTTTTTGCCAACAAACTAAAATTTGTCCCCTTTTAAAAATGTACGGTCTACACTGTTTGTTGTTTGCGCCATTTGGGGACTGTCATGCAATAAATCACCTAAACTTTTCCACTTGGGCTGCCTTATCACTTTTGTGCCATGTCATTCTCCTTGTCTATCACTTTGTTTTGTCTTCTTCTACATCCTTTCTTTTTTGGCTTATTCGGCCCCCTTGGGCGAACATACTAGCGGGTCACTACATTCTGGCTCCTTCTTTTCCATGGTTCGCACTTTTTGTTTGAAGGCAAGTGGCTATTTCACTCTATTAATTTTGACAGCCTTTGAAACGTCACTATCCTTGACAAAAGTCATCGAGTCTTTTCCTTTGAATTGTGGCCTTCTTGAACTGAACCCGTTGAACCAAAATGGTTCAATGATTCAATGGTTCAACCAAACACACCAATGAGCATTTGAACTGAAGTTGATGAACCAAGACCATTGAACTAAGACTGTTGAACTTTCACCTTTGAACCAATTGAACCTAGCTATGAACTAAATTCATTGAACCTACTGAACCCGAAATGAATTAGCCTTAAATAGCAGGTGAGAAGTTGACCAAGATTTTTCCTGTGGGCAAAATTGGTCAACAGGAACCAACATCGGTCACCTATGTGTTTCTAGAACTATTCTAATTTTAGATGAACAGTTAGTTTGCATGTAAAGACTAATTTTAGTTTTGAGTCTGCGTTTCTAATTATTGTTTGCTTTGGGTTCTATTTGAGAGACCCATGGGGCTGTATTGTAATGTAATCAAGATCAATTAGATCTGCAGGGTGCAAGATCAAGTAGATCTGCAACGTGCAAGATTAAGAAGATCTGTGGAAAAGGTAGGCAACAACAACCATTGAGTTGATTGTCACTAGAGGGAATAACAACTTGGTTATTGAGTTGATTGTAATTGATTGAGAGAGAGAGAGAACTCTTGAGGGAGAATTACTGTACATCTTCAAGGTGTGGGAAGAGAGATTTTTTCATTGTATTTCCTTCTGGAAGAGTTTAATACAGATTGTATTATTTCTTGTATCTCCTATTCTTTATTATTTCTGATTTCTAGTTACTTATTACTTCTGGTTTAATTCTGTGTTTAGTTGCTTATACAAAAGTAATCAATTTTAATCTAAGGAGGTCTTAACAAGTGGTATCAGCGCTATGTGTAGATCCTAAAAAGTGGTATCAGAGCCAAGTTCATCAGAGCAGGTTAGTGTTTGTTGATTATAGAAGTCACTCACAGGGGTTTCTATTTGAGTGGGAGTAAAGCAATGGCAAAAGAAAGTAAACTAAGAATGGAGAAATTCAATGGCAAGAATTATCAATTATGGATGATGCAGATAGAAGATTATCTATATCAGAAAGATCTGTACTTACCGTTGGGTGGGGTTTCAATGAAGCCCATGGATATGAAAGATGAAGAATGAGATGTTCTTGATTGAAAGGCTCTTAGATCTATAAGGTTGAGCTTGGAAGCTTCTATGATTTCTAACTTATCACAGGCAAAGACAATGGTAGAGTTAATGGATACTTTGGCAAATTTATATGAAAAACCCTCAGCTTTAAATAAGGTATATTTTATGAAGCAATTATTTAATTTGCAAATGTAGGAAGGTGGATCTTTATATAGTCATCTTAGTGATTTCCATGGATTAGTAAATCAGTTAAATTCAATCAAAATAGTTTTTGATGATGAAATTAAGGCTCTTTTAATCTTATGCTCTTTACCTAAAAGTTGGGATAGTTTGGTAATGACAGTTAGTAATACTACATCTGCTTCAAATATCTTGAAAGCTAATGATGTTGTTAGTGTAATCTTGAATGAAGAAATTCATAGGAAAAGCACAGGGGAAACATCAGGTAATGCTTTAAGTGTTGAAAGTAGGGGAAGGCAAAGAGAGAAGGGCAAGCAAGGGAAATCAAGGTCAAAGATGGGAAGTAGATCCAAATCCATAAATGGAAGGATAACCTGCTAGAATTGTGGAAAGAAAGGACATGCAAAGAAAGATTGTTGGTTAAAAGAAGATCAGCATGAAGGTAATAAAGAAGTAAAAGATGTAGGTATTGTTGCACAAGATGATCTTATATTTTATTTGGATAATCAGGTAGAATCATGGGTTTTAGATTATGGTGCTTCTTTCCATGCAACCTCAAATAGAGAATTTTTCAATGATTATGTCCATGGAGACTTTGGAAAAGTTTTTTTAGGGGATGGTGATCCTTGTCAAATTGTTGGCAAAGGAAAAGTGCAGCTGAAATTGCAAAATGGCAACACATGGGTGTTGAAGGATGTCATGCATGTACCCATCCTAAAGAGGAAACTGATTTCTGTAGGAAAGTTGGGTGATGAGGGTTGCATAGTAAATCTCATAGCTTAATCTTGGAAATTTTCCAAGGGTGCACTTGTATTAGCTAGAGGTAAGAAAGTAGGTACACTTTATCTATCTACTTGTATTACTGATTCTCCTTCTATTTTATCTACTTTAGATGTAGATGCAGAGATGTGGCACTGTAGGCTTGGTCACATGAGTGAGAAGGGAATGGATATTCTTAAGTCAAAAGGTAAGCTTTTAGATTTGATAGATCTAGATCTCTGTGAGCATTGTATTTTTCGGAAACAAAAGAAAGTGAGATTTCTCAAAACTGGGTCAACAAAGAAGAAGCACAAGTTGGAGCTTGTTCACACAAATGTGTGGGGACCAGCTTAGGGAGTTTCTATTGGAGGATCATAGTATTATGTTTCTTTCATTGATGATGCTACAACAAAGGTATGGGTTTATTACATAAAGAGGAAATATGATGTTTTTGACACATTTAGGAAATTGAAAGCCTTGGTTTTCAATGAAAAGGTGATGTACAGTGATCAACTCAAGAGGCTAAATAATTCTGAGCAGGGTAATCTTGATTTGGATGAGGTTATGTTCCAAAATGAGCTCATGAGTAAAAATTAACACTCACAAGAAAACAAAGACACTAACGTTAGTCAAGTAGAGACCGACATCGATTAGGCAGGAACTAATGTTAGTCAGGTGAAGACTAAAGTTAGTGATGTCAAGCAAGTAAAAATTGACATCGATCAGATGGCAACCAATGTCAGTCAGGTTGGGTGCAGATTGAGAGATGACCAGGATTGGTCACTGTCAGGAAATTTGGGTGGATAACAAGCTATCAATGAGTCTCAAATGCCCATGAGGAGGTCTGAAAGGGTAAGTAAACCTCTAATTCATTATTCCTCTTCTTTATACTACTTGTTTCTCACTGATGGTGGAGAACTAGGAAGTTTTGAAGAGGCAATGTAGGTAGAATCTAGGAAATAATGGGAGCATGGCATGAATGAGGAAATTGATTCCTTGGAAGAGAACTAAATGTGGGATTTGGTAGAGTTGCCAGCCAAAAAAAGCACTAAAAAACAAATGGGTTTACAGGTTAAAGGAAAGAGAGAATGGACAAGTGAGACATAAGGCTAGGTTATATGGTCTTGAGCAAGCTCCAAGACAATGGTATTTGAGGTTTGACAGGTTTATGATAGAGCATGGCTTTAGTCAATGTCAATCTGACCATTGTGTGTATTTTACTAGATTAGATAATAGTAGCTACATTATCTTGTTATTGTATGTAGATGATATGCTTGTTACAGGTTCACACATGCAGGATATTACTGAGCTAAAGGTAAAATGAGCTCAGACATTTTCCATGAAGGATTTAGGAGTGAAAATACTTGGCATGAGTATTTCTAGAGACAAGGAAAATCACAGGTTGATTTTGTCTCAAGAGGATTATGTGAATAAGGTGTTGGAGAGGTTCACTTTGCAAGATGCAAAACTAGTAAGCACACCTATGGCTGGACTGTTCAAATTAAGCAAAGAATAGTGTCCTAAATCAGATGATGAGGTTGAGTTCATGGTATGTACTAGACCTAATATTACCCAAGTAGTGGGAGTTGTCAACAAGTTTATGGCCAATCTAGGAAAGGAGCACTAGAAAGCAGTTCAGTGGATTCTTAGATATCTGAGAGGGACCAGCAGTAGGCATTTATGCTATGGAGGGTCAAACACTTCTCTACATGGGTATGTAGATTCAGATATGGTAGGTGACTTGGATGGTAGGAGAAGTACCATAGGATATGTGTTCACTATTGGTGGAATGGTGGTTAGCTAGATTTCAAAGTTGCAGAAGGTTGTTGCCCTGTCTACTATAGAGGTAGAATACATTGCAATCACAAAGGCTAACAAGGAAATGATATGGATGACTCAATTCATGGAAGAGTTGGGAAAGGAGCAAGAGAGTTGTAGATTGTATAGTGATAGTCAAAGTGCAATTCATTTAGCAAAGGATTCAACCTTTCATTCAAGAACTAAACATATACAGCTTAGGTACCACTTCATCAGACAGGTATTGGAGGATGGACAGTTGAAGCTAGAAAATATCCATATGGATAAGAACCTTGATGATATGTTAACAAAGTGGATAAAAAAGGAGAAGTTGAGTCTTCATTCAACTTTTGTTGGTCTTTAAGATTGAACTTGAAGATGGAGAAACAAGCCAAAAACAAATTAGAGGATGTTATTGTATAGGTATAAGTGCAGCTATTTATCTCTAAGTGGGAGATTGTTGAGTTGTGGAGCTAAAAGCTTCACTAAATGTGCAAATGTGGGGGTTACTGGGTTACACAGTAATTGACATCAGTCAGAGCCAACCAAAATTGGTTAGGGGTCGATCGACATCAGTTATCTTTAGCTACACAGTAACTGGCATCGGTCAGACAGGAACAAACATCGGTCACCTGTGTGTTTCCAGAACTAATCTAATTTTAGATGAATAGTTAGTTTGCATGTAAAGACTAATTTTAGTCTTGAGTCTACATTTCTAATTATTGTTTTCTTTGGGTTCTATTTAAGAGACCCATGGGGCTGTATTGCAATGTAAGCAAGATCAATTAGATTTGTAGGGTGCAAGATCAAGTAGATTTGCAAGGTGCAAGATCAAGAAGATCTGTGGAAAAGGTAGGCAACAAAAACCATTGAGTTGATTGTCACTAGAGGGAATAACAACTCGGTTATTGAGTTGATTGTAATTGATTGAGAGAGAGAGAGAGAACTCTTGAGGGATAATTATTTTACATCTTTGAGGTGTGGGAAGAGAGATTTCTTCATTGTATTTCCTTTTGGAAGAGTTTAATACAGATTGTATTCTTTCTCATATCTCCTATTCTTTGTTGTTTTTGATTTCTAGTTACTTATTACTTCTGGTTTAATTTCATGTTTAGTTGCTTATACAAAAGTAATCAATTGTACTCTAAGGAGGTCCTAACAAGTGGTATCAGAGCTATGTGTATACACTAATAAGTGGTATCAGAGCTATGTGTAGATCTTGACAGTACATATTATATAGATGATGTAGTGATAGATAAAATCATATGTGATGTCGAAAGTATCATTTTCACAATTCTCTTAAACAAAATGGTTTGTAAAATGGAGTTACGAGGTTCTAGTTATGGGTAAAATGGTGTTTTTCTTTTGAATAAAAAAATTAGTTGATATAGGAATTTTTATTGACTTTGGGTTCATTTGTCCATTGACTATTTCGAGATATTTGAGCTTTGGAGTGAGAAAATGCCTAGGAGATGAGCACCTTTTTCAATCCATTTTGAGTAGCTAATAGCCTAGATTTAGTTTGATAGAGAGATTACCCTGGTGAGTAATGTAAGTACCCAGTTTTTACCTATTTAAAATCTTGTATTTGGAATTTTAAGATATTTTAAGTGGTTTAGGAAGTGTTTAGTTGGTTCTATCACTCCTATCCTAGAGGTAGTGCTCTTATCTAGGATGCAACACTATTGTCCAAGTTTTGGTACTGTTGTCTAGTGTTAGAGTCCTTCTATAACGCTATTGTCCACTAAGGATAGTTTTTTTAGTTTTTGAGTTATTTCATGTTGTTATATGGACTGGTTGTTTTTATTGGCATGATTAACTAATATATATGCTATTTTTTGATGTTTTTTAGGGTGAGGTGTAGATGAGATATTTCTATAGAGGCTAGGTGATGGAGATGTTGAGGATGTTTCCCTTGTTGGCTAATGAGAGAGATATGATAGATAGATAAGGATTGGGTCATGTATGTGACCTAGGTACTATGAAATGTGATAAGTATTTGATCACTACCTTATGTGAGAGGTGGAATGTAGACACTTGTACATTCTAAATTCTTATAGGGGAGATCACTATGACCTTGGAAGATGTGTATTAGATTCTACATTTATCAATTAGTAGGTGATGGGTGATATTATAGGATGATATGGGTGTTGATGCCATTGATCGTGTATCATTGTATTTTATTAGTGTGCCTTTAGGTGAACATTGGAGAGGTAATGATAGTAATGTATTACTATCTATTATTTTGCAGTCAAGTGTTTTGTGACTTTGGAAGTGGTTAGCCATATTATTGGCTTCATTTGTTGTAGTGGATGGTAGTGGAGTTTCTATTGCCTATAAGATACATAGGGTGGTTCATAGTGTTGAGATGTATGGTACTATGTTATCATGGGGTAGGACTATGCTTGCCCATTTATACAAATATTTATATAGATTTACATAAGAGGCATTCAGTGGTGGTGTGGTTGTAAATACTCTATTACATTATTTGGCTTATGAGCACATAGTAGTTGTATGATTGATTAGATTACTAAGGGAGAGTTGGGCACCTCTATAACCATATGGGGAGTGCTAGATGAGTTCATTGGTTATCAGGTATCCTAGGATAGATCACTATAGATGAGTTTTGGATAGATTAGAGGCCCATGAGATCATATATAGGGCTTATAGGAGATACCATAGGTGGGAGGAGGATGAAATGTAGTTGAGATATATGATGGTTAGTTGTTGGATACATGACCATTGGGTTGGAGTGTATGAGTGCTTTTAGTATGAGTGCATGACTAGGTAGTTTGGACTTTGATAGGATGTTCCTCCTATAGCATGGGTATGGTTGAGGAGAGCATGGGTACTTGTGAGAGTAGGAGCTCATGTGAGACCCACTAAGGCTAATTTGGAACCATTACCTTTTGAGGCATGAGATGTAGCTATATATATTCTTGATGTAGATGACATAGGATGTATTGAGGCATATTTTAAATGGTGGGTTGGGTATTGGTGGGATCCATTATATCTTATTGATGGAGTGGATGTTCCTATATATGAGGATATTGGGCCAATATAGATGATGGGAGGTAAGCCGTGACTGCATTTAAATTATGCCTACATTTATGCTTTAGTTTGAATTGAAAGTAGATATCTAGTGTAGCATTATACCTTTTATGCATGTAAGTGGAGTGGGAGGTGCATAGGATGAGGCACCTGCTGGGGTGGGGAAGGGAGATGATGAGTTTTAAGAGACCATCATTGAATCGACACTAAGATATCATGTGGCATGTTCTTGATGATGCAATAGAGGAGGGTTTGATAGAGTGAGTAATGGTTATAACTGGTGTCTATATTCATTTGTTTGATAAGGCTACTATATCTACAACTTCATATGTTAGGGCAACAAGAGAGAGATATGAGTTGAGAGTGGAGTTGGATAGGCATATGATGCCTCCACTTGATTGTGGTATGGTGAGCATGAAGATTGTGGATGATTATATAAATCTTCAGTGGTAATATGTAGACTTTTGTAAAGATCATGGTTAGGTATTGGAGTAAGATAGTGTAAGAGGCATTCGAGAGATCAAGGAAGTGTGGGAATGTCGAGTGTGATACTAGATTATGGGACAAGTACTAGAGGAGAGAGTGAGACTAAGAGTGAGGGCATGATGCCCATTCATGATTGATTGTATTTGATACAGTGTATATGTATTTAAGAACTTGGTTATGAGTAAATATAAACTCAAAACTAGTATATATATATATATATATATATATATATATATATATATATATACTAGTTTTGAGTTTAGATTTACTCATATTCATGTTATGGATTCTAGATTATACCAGTATTGCAATGTTTGGATTTGAAATAGTTGATTTGATGTTGATGTTTGATTTGTAATAATATGTAAATGATAATCTTGTTGGTTTTTATAATTGGTAAAATTGATTTGGTAAAGTGAATTGGTTTGCAAGTATGATATAAGTAAGGTTTGGATTTTGAGATTGGTAACTTGTTTAGATAAGTTGAGTTAATTTGAGATTGGTAAAGGGTTTAGATAAACTAATTTGGTAAGATCTAGAAATTGATAGATAGGCTTTGGGCTATGGATAGTTAGAGGTAATTAGGAATTCTAGTTGTTAGTAGGGTAGGGATGTAAGATAGCACTATGTGCATATTACTTCTCTAAGAGTGGCTCAAGAATACAAAGGTTAGCTAGACCTTTGGCTCCATCATTTCCTGATTAAGTGGAGGTATATATGTATTATATCACTATCTGAACCTTGATGGCCAACTAAACTAATTCCCATACGGCTCATGCTATGTAGGAACATATGCTATATCTGATACTACCTATTGTGTACTAGCTATAGATGTATGTAGAGACTCTAAAAAATGCAACCTTATTAGATGTACAACTGAAACTATGTTCTATGGAAGAGGCTCATTAATTCACAATCATAGTAGATTTCTACATGAAATAACACCCTATGGCATTTACTATGATGCATATGACTGAGCAATAGATTGAGATGGAACTATAACATGTGATGAGGGTTCATCTAATCTTAACTATAGCAAGTTTCTACATGAGATAGGACCTTGAAAACTTAGTTGTAGTGAATATCTCTCATGAGTAAGACTCTACTATGGTGCCTATGACTCTGTTGGATATGTATATGGAAATACACTATGTATTCCTCAGACTATAGTGCTATATGTAGGATGTTCTTACTATACTAGTTTCCAAACCTTCAGAGGTAGTGGAATAGGATATCTCTTATGAGATTCTATCCTAAAACATGCATTGCACTCATGATGAGTGACTGATGATTCTTGGGGTTAAATAATGGAGGAGATCTTTATGCCTCCTATGTGAATGATATGATACCATTATCAACACATCTAGTAATAAAATCTATGAGTCCAAAATATTCATTATCTATGTGTCCATAGATATGATGATAGTTATAAAAAGGCTGATGTGGTTATATATGTAAGATACGTGGATCTCATCGATGAGTATAAGGTAACATGATTAAATTCCTATCTAGTAGTGATGATAATATAGCAAACATGTTATCTCAATCTGAATCAAACTATATTGGTGCTTTGTTGTTATTCTCTAGAGTGCAGATTGTAGGTTGTGCTTTGGAAACTAGCTCTTCGTTCTTAACTAGTTGCTTTTTTAGTTGTGGTCTCTTATCTTGTCTAGGACATGGTGGATGTTGAGTGCTAAGATCTATATCTGAAGATGTTATTTTTAAATCTAGAGTGATCTAATCAATTGAATCTACCTCAATTAATCCCAATTTCTTTTCTAAATATAAAACTATATAACATAAGTGTCTGAAAGAAGACTCTGTCGGATATAGTAGATGCTCAAGTAGAGGTTGGAAAGCCCCCTTAATATGCTAAATCTCTAGATATGTTATTTTGTATATCAATATTAACATATGAGCCTTGAATATTAAGATATACTCACTAACTGAGTCTAAATAATTTTGATGTAGTGTGGCAAGTTTCTCATATGTAACACATGGGCCTATGTTTATGATGTAATATCTGAGAAATGCCTTCTCTAAGTCATCATATGTGTGAAATGAACTAATGGGAAGTAGATGAAATAACTAATTTCTTACATCCCCCCATAATGTCTACTAGAATAACTTGAGTAGAATCAATGGGCTTGAATGAGATGATAAAGCCTTTCAAAAGACCTGAAGGTGTACAAATGGATCTCTAGTTCCATAAAAGTGAGGTAATGATGGTGTTTGGAAATTCTTAGGAAATGAAGCTTTAATGAATGTCTTCTCAGCATCCATCCAATACTTGTAATATTTATTTTCCAAGGTAATGAGATGTACTTGGTGTTTTAATTCACCAACTACATGCATCAAAGAGATGATCTCTTAGGATGGTACATTAGTAACTTGAAGTGGTTCATTTAATCATTGAATGTGATTATTAATTTTGACCATGGGAATTCTACATTTTGTAATTAGATCATAAAGAGGGGGTGTAATCACTTGAACCTTTGGAGTAATGATAACTTAGACGTTACTAGAAGGATGTGGGCTACCATTCTCTTTAGGTAAAGAGTGAGAATTGGGTTCTACTGTAGTGAGGGGTGGCTTGGGAGATTCATTGGTATCTTTGTGTTTTAGTGAATCACATGATAATTTAGTAGAGGATGTATTATTAACATTAACATGTGTATTATTTGAAATAGAATCATGAATAAAAGTAGGAGCAACATTTTAACATGCATTAGATTTGAGATAAAGAGTGAGAGAAGAGGTAGAAGCATGAGATGCATTTTCTTCTTCATTATATGCATAATAGTCATCATTATTCCATGCATTATCACAATCTAAATTTTGTTCATTTGAAATAGTAGAATTTGAAGTATCATTTTTGTATTCACTTTCATTCTCATATTTATTTACATGTTCACTATCATACTCACTATCACTTCCATCATTGATAGGGAGAGGTGTAAGAGAAGAATTTAATTCTTTTATCATATTAAATAAGTTTTCATTGGAATTTAAAATATCATGTGTATCTATGCTATCCATGGATGGATTGTATGCATTTTATTCATTTTCATTATGAGAAGTAAGAGTAAGAGAGTTATGATTTGAACATTCATGAGATGCATCATTTGAACTATGGTTTGGTAATTTGATTCTATTGCATTTATATTGGTGTATGTTAAACATAATAGTAAGGAAGGAGAGAGAGAGAGAGAGAGAGAGAGAGAGAGAGAGAGAGAGAGAGAGAGAGAGAGAGAGAGAGAGAGAGAGAGAGAGAGAGAGAGAGAGAGAGAGAGAGAGAGAGAGAGAGAGAGAGAGAGAGAGAGAGAGAGAGAGAGAGTTGTACATTTTTTGATTTATTCATAGGAGAATAAGGTGAGAAGTATTTTTCCCATTTATCAAAAGTACATAATTTGTCCACTCATGATCATAATTATGCTAAAAATTAAGAAATTTGTCTATGAGATGAGAGGGAAGAAGTACCTTAGTGTTAATTTTATTTCTTTTTCCAAAAAGAATATGAAGTACTATTAAACAAACAAATACAATAATGACTACTAACATGGAAATTTTGAAAATATTTGTGACTATCTGAAAAATTTACAAAAATTTTGAAATTAATTTCTAAAAATTACAAGGATGAATGGTTTGAAGGTGGAGGACCTAGTTTAGAAATCTAGGGTTTTAATTTTTTTTTGAAAATTATGGCTATAAGTTAAATTCTAAGATTAATTTGAACAAGATAATTGCACAAAAATTTATATAAAAATGAAAAATTAGAAATTGAATTTTTACACAAAATAACAACTAATTTAGAAATTTTGAAAATATTTTTGGCACACTAAATAGTTTTCAAAAATTTCAAAATTAATTTCTAAAATTTATGAGGGAAACTTGGGGTTTGAGGACCTAGTTTGGAAATATAGGGTTTTAAGCTAGGGTTTTAGAATTTTTAAAAATTATGGATATAATTTAAATTCTAAAAATATATTTTAATGGAATAATTGCATAAAATTTAATACAAAAATAAAAAAAATTTAAAGTAATTTTTGCACAAAATATGAAGGAAAAACCCTAAGGGTACCTAGGGTTTTAAATTTATTAGAAGTAAGTTGGGTTCACCAAATGTTTTATTAATTTTTTGAGAATCTAGTGTTTAGATACTAAATAATAAGGGTCTAGAATGATAAGAAAAATATACTTTGACAGGGAAAAAAATAAATTTTAATTGATAACTATACAAGAGAAATAAAAATCTAGATTCATACTAAAAAAAAAGGATTATGAGGCTAGAAATGGAAGAGTAGGACTGAGACACTGTCAATAATCTAAATCTAGATTATTATTTTTAATTGGATAGGAGCATCAAAAATGGGACACCCTGGTGTTTAGAACTATGGTCCTTCCTAGCACTATTGTCTTGAGGGTCTAATCTTTTTAGGGTTTGTTTGCTTTATCAATATGAGCTTATGTACCAAATTTTGAGGGTTGAAAGTCACCAGAGCTTGCTACAGGTCCATTATAATCTTTAGTACCTATTTCCATCTACACACATGAAAATAATGAATACATCAAAAAAAAAGGTTAAAAATTTGGGTTAGGGGAAGAATGATCACACAATCAAGAACCCTTACTATTTTAATTTTTACATATATTAACGCTCAAGTTAAGGTCTCAGATCTGATGTATTTCTCCCTTAGGGAACATTCATAATGAACATGCACAATAGATGCAAGAATGAATTTTGCCTAGGCCCCTCTTTGATCAAGCATGCAAGTCTATGTGTGATGCAAAATGTTGAGCTATACTATTGATTGATTTTTAGTATGTCTAATGTGTCAAAGTAGTAAGTACTAGATATAAAATGCCTTATGAATTATTTTATATAGGAGACTCATTATTTTGAATTTTAGAGATTTATTCACATTTGGCCGACATTGGAAAAATTAGGAGCAAAGTAAAGAAAAGGGGTAAGAATCTTTTTGTAGGGGAAACTAACTATTTAGAATCAAATTTACACTTGGAGGATAACACAAAAAACTAGACACCCTAGGTTTTAGTGTTGTAGTCCTATTTGGGCACTATTGTCTAGAGGGTTTGGGACCTAGGGGGATAGAATAAGCATGGAAATAGTAACTTGGTTTAGTAAGGGTTAAGTCTGGAAGGTTATGAATGAATACAAAAATTCAAAAAAAGGTGTCTAGGGTATAAAACAAGACCAAGGCAAATTAGACAAAAGGACATGGCTAAATGTGAATAAGACTCATATTCTCCAGTTAAAGTCTCCTATGAAAGGACTATAAAAAGACATGATATGTGTGGTTTCTTGACCAATTTAGGGTGTATACAATACTCTTGAAGGGTTAGATGTGATTTTTGACTTTTATACCATCCTCAATGTCTTAATTAATAACATACAAATAGGTTAAGTAAATTGTTTATCATTTATAATAGTGAATCATTGTAATGATCATCTATAATAATATACCTTTACAAATAACTAGATTAATATGTATTATTATGGCCATAGTGAACTTGATGTAATTTACATATGTTTCTTAAGGATTGGTATTCATTTTTAGTATTTAGTTAAGTTAACAATGCTGTAATCGGTAACCAAAACCATTCTAATCATGACTGAAGTAAATTTTATAATATATTCTCATGAAAAATATAAGCATGGTTTTTGAAGCATTAAAACATAATTTATAACTATAATTGTTGTAATTATATTGACCAAGTGATGTATAAGAATAGAATTAGGAGATAAATTCTCTATGGCATTACTTATGGGATGGTTAATTTGAAACATGTATGAACATAATTGGTGATGAGATGGCCACTTATGTGTTAATGCCCATCATTTTGGAATTAAATAAGACTTGCCTAAATTCTAAAAGTGAATATTTAAATATAATCTAAATCTATAATCAAGGTCATTTAAAGAGTAAGATAACTTATGGTGCAGTGATTCCTAATAATGATCATGGTATAATGATCACGTGGATAACACTAAAGTATGGCCATATTGGAATAAAAGAAGTATAGTGTTAATAGATTTCTATTTCATTAATTTTGGAAATAGTCCTGAGTAAGTGCACTTATTGATTATCTAAAGTTTTGTATATCTTACTTAAGCAAGCTTAGTATGATGATTCTTCTATTGAATTTGTTTATCCTTTTGTATTTTTTACTAAACTAATTTTTGTTACCCTAAGAGGTGTAGACTATTTTATGTTCTATATAGGTACTTGGGTAAGATTATAGGTTGGTAATGGCTCTATTAGGAAGTCCATATGGGGAGTACATAGATAGGAGTGTGTGAGTGTATTATTTGTATATTAAATCACCCCTATCTAAGTAATAAATGGATATTTTCTTCCTAATAGTGCCATTGATGATTTATAACTTATTATAGTTCATGTGTTGGCTATAACATAGGTATGGTCTCATTAAATTTTTGTGTTATTTTTTCTTTGGAATCTTGGAACTATAGTTGCTTTATCTCAGTGTTTATAAAAAAAATTGGGTTATTACATTGCATTATCAATGCAAATTTAATTAATCTAGGGAACTTTGGGGAATGTTTATTACTTTTTTAAAATAATTTGTTATTTGTTTCATATCAAGATGGTGAGAACAAGATCTTGAATGGAAAAGAACAACCCAAGATGTGTTAACCTAAGTAGAGGTAGAGGTAGAGGTAGAGGTAGAGGTAGAGGTTATAGATCCAATGTTCCTAAAAGAGGAAAACCTACCATTAATAATGTAGGTAGTAATGTTGGAGCACCTAACTATGATGAAAAAATCTAAATGCTAACTAAGATGTAGTCTTGAATGGGATTTTAACTACTTTAAATGCCCTACAAATCAAGCTAGAAACCCAAGAATGTATATTGAATAGTCTAGAGGGTATTCCACCTAAATAAGTACCCTTTAGAGAAGTGCAAGGTGGTGAGTAAGATCCCATAGACACACCTATAAATGTGGTTGATCTCATTATCAAATAATTAAAAATGTTTCCACCAAAAACCATTCTTGTTTCTAAATCAAGTGACGTAGTTGATGCATGGTTGGTTAACTTTTAGAAATATTTTAAACAACATAACATACCATCTAATGTGAATGTAAGGGTTGTTACATATTAGCTGGTTGGAGTTGCATCTCTATGGTGGAGTTATATATGAAATTTAGAGGTATACCAACTTTACCTAGACTACTTTTGAAAGGTTTTTTAGGAAGATATATCTCAGTTATAATTTCAAAGAACATAAAATAGCTAACTTTTAGCTATTAAATAAGGAAGATATGCCAGTAACTGAGTATGAAAACAAGTATTTGAACTTGTTATGTTATGTGAACTACATGCATGATTAATAAATCAAAGTGACCAAGTTTAAGGTGGGACTAAAGAAACTATTGATGCATGATGTTAATATGATCAACCCAAAGACTCTGACTACTATTATTAGGTTGTGGAGCTAAAAGCTACACTGATGTAGACATGGAGGAGGAGTTTGCTGAGTGTCACAGTCACCAGTGTCAGTCAGGACAATTGATGTCAATTAGGTGGAGACAGGAAGCTACCGATGACGGTTAGACATCAGCCAACATCAGTCACCCCCAGGCAGACAGGGACCAACATCAGTCGCCTGTGCAGTTCTGAACTATGAGTTCCATGGACAGTTCGTTAACGAACCAGTTGTTTGCATGAAGAAGGCTAATTATAGTCTTGAGCTGTGGATCTAATTATTGTAAGTAGGTGTCTAGTTATTGTTTGCATGAGATCTATATAATAGACTAATGGGCTATATTGTAATGTGTGCTAGTTTGAGTTGAGTAAAGTTAGCTCCTTCTATGTGTGAAGTGAGAAAGGGTGTTCCTCCTAGTTCCACAATAGTGCTAAGTGTGGGTGCTAGTTTTGGAGAATCAGAAGAGTTCTTCAGGTGTGTAGGATCTTGGTCAGCAGGTGTGCAAGGCCACATTTGGAGATCTACATGGTAAGTAAGATCATTGATCTTTAGGTGTGTGTGTGTGTGTGTATGGTCTAAGTTTACAAGTGTGCAGAACTAGGTTGATCTGCAGGTGGCAGTAGGATCAAGGTGACAGTAACACAATAGGGAGCAAGATTAGGTAGGATCTACATGGAGTATGGTGTGTACTTAGTTGGAGAGCAAAGAGGAAGGTAATGTAGTTCCTTCCATAAGTAAGATCATTTGAGTTGCAGGTTGTTACAAGTTCAGGGGAGATCTACTTGGAGTGTGTGGAGCACTTGTGGAGTGCGTGGAGCACTTGTGTACTGGCAGTAGTGGATATTGACTGGTTAGAGGTGAACACCAACTCTGTGTTTGAGTTGTGTGTTGGGACCATAAGAGAGAGAGATTTGAGGAATGAATTACTGTAAACTTGAGGTGTGAGAAGCCTCTGAGAGGTGTGAAGAAGAAGTGGCATCTTCTTTATTGTATTCTTTTTTGGATGAGTATTAATACAAGTTGTGTATTATCTCTCATATTCTGTGTTGTTTCTAATTTCTAGTTACTTATTGCTTCTAGTTAATTATGCATCTTAAGTTGCTTGTATATGGTAATCAATGGTGATTCCATGGGTTCCTAACAGTTGGTATCAGAGCCAGGTTGTTGGCTCATAGCTTGATACCACTAACAGTTGGTATCAGAGCTAAGGTTACAGGGAGCAGGTTTGTGTTTGGTTACAAGTCACTCTCAGGGGTTTTTGATTGAGTGGGAGTATAGCAATGGTAGAAGAAAGTAAGCTAAGAATGGAGGAATTGAAAATCACAAATGGTCAATTACGGTGTTATGGAAAGAAAGAGCAGGTAAAGAAATATTGTTGGTTGGCAGAAGATTAGCATGAAGAAACTAAAGAAGCAGATGTTGTAGGTGTTGTTGCACAGGATGCTCTGGATAAAGTTAAATCTTGGTTAATGGATTATGTTGTCTCTTTCCATGAAGCTCCAAGTAAAGGGGTTAGTGAGCCTTGTCATAGTATTGGCAAAGGGGAAGTGATGCTAAAATTGCAGGTGACCAACACATGGGTGTTGAAGAAGGTCATGTAGGTCCCAGTCTTAAAGATGTGGCTAATTGCTTTAGGAAAGTAGGGTGATGAGAGATGCATAAGAACTCTCACAGTGGATGCACTTGAATTAGCATGTGGTAAGAAAGTAGGTACTCTTTATCTACTTGCTTGTATTATTGTTTCCACTTCTGTTGCACAGGTGTGGCTATGTAGGCTTGGTCACATAAGTGAGAAGGGAATGGATGTTCTTAAGTAAAAAGGGAAGAGATCAGCTTCAAAGAGCATAGACCGAGATTTTTGTGAGCAGTGGGTTGTTACAAGAAAGGATTGTGTTTATTGCAGGAAAAGGAAGACTGATGTATTTGATAGACTTAAGAACTGGAAAGCCTTGGTTTTCTTGGAGGAGATGACAGACAGAGATTAATGGATGGGGTTGGATACCTATGAGCAGGGCAATTTGGATAGGGTTTTGATTCAAAGTAAGCTCATGAGTAAAAAGTCATCACTCACAGGCGTACAAAGGTACTGTCATCGATCAAAGGTAACCGACGTCGAACATACACGTACTGACATCGGTCATGTGTAGACCAGAGAAGTCAGTGGTGTCAGGCAGGTGGAGACTGATGTCGGTAGAATAATCAGTGTCAGTGACCTAGACAGTCGCATGAAACCGATGTCGATCAGATGCAGACTTTGTGGCGACCGAGGTCGGTCACTGAGACAGATTTTGGGTGGACAACAAGCTGTCAAGGAGTCTCAAATGCCCATAGAGAGGACTGAAAGTGTAAGTAAGCCTCAAATTCATTGTTCCTCTTCTTTATACTCGTTGCTCACTATAGAGCAGGAAGGATCTAGGAAATAGTGGGAGCATGGCATGATTAGGATGTAGAACCAAATGGCAGATTTGGTAGGGTTGCTAGCCAAAAGAAAGCACTGAGATGAATGGATACCTTAGTTAAAGAATAGAGAGAATGGACATGTGAGATGGAAGGCCGTGTCATATGGTCTTGAGGAAGCTACAGGATAATGGTACACATTTTGACAGGTGGATGACAAAGCAGGGCTTTAGTTAATGTCAGTGTAACCATTGTGTTTTGTCTTACCAGGTGGATGATGGTTGCAACATTATCCTGTTACTGTATGTGGGTGATATGCTAGCAAGTTCATATATACAGGGTTTTGTTGAGCTAAAGGTAAGGTTAGTTCAGTGGCATGTCATGAGGAATTTGGAGCAGCAAAATTCTTTGGCATGAGAGACATGGAAGATCATAGGTTGATTTTGTCTCTAGTGGGAGCTGATGTGAATTAGGTGTTGGCGAGGTTCAATACGCAGGATGCAGAATTAGAGCACACCAAGGGATGGACAGTTTAGTGTCTAAAATCACATGAGGTTTGGTATAAACTTGAGTTTGCCCAAGCAATGGGTGTTGTCAGAGAGTTAGGAGCCAATTTGGGGAAGTGGGTTCTCAGGTATTTGAGAGGGACTAGTAATAGGTATACATGCTATGCAGGGTCAGGACTTCACTACATGGATTTGTAGGTTTGGATGTGGCAGGTTACTTAGATGATAGGTGGTACACCATAGGTTGTGTGGTGGTTGGTCTTCAGGATTGAGCTTGAAGAGGGATACAAGCCAGGAAATAGATTAGATGGGGTACATGTATAGGTACAGTGTAGCTATTTATCTCTAAGTGGGAGATTGTTAGGTTGTGGAGCTAAAATCTTCACTAATGTAGACATGGAGGAGGAGGTTGTTGAGTGTCATAGTCACCGGCATCGGTTAGGCCAACCGATGTTGGTTAGGTGGAGACAGGAAGCTACCAACAATGATCAAATATCCATTGATGTCGGTCACCCCTAGGCAGACAAGGACTGACGTCGGTCACCTGTGCAGTTTTGAACTGTGAGTTCCATAGACAGTTCGTTAACGAACCAATTATTTGCATGAAGAAGGCTAATTATAGTCTTGAGATGTGGATCTCATTATTGTAATTAGGTGTCTAATTATTGTTTGCATGAGATCTATATAATATACTCATGGGTTGTATTGTAATGTGTGCTAGTTTGAGTTAAGAAAAGTTAGCTCCTTCTGTGTGTGAAGTGAGCAAGGGTGTTCCTCCTAGTTCCATAGTAGTGCCAAGTGTGGGTGCTGGTTTTGGAGAATCAAAAGGGTTCTTCAAGTGTGTAGAATCTTGGCCAGCAGGTGTGCAAGGCCACATTTGGAGATCTACATGGTAAGTAAGATCATTGATCTGCAGGTGTGTGTGTGTGTGCGTGGTCTAGGTTTGCAGGTGTGCAGAGCTAGGTTGATCTATAGGTGGCAATAGGATCAAGGTGACAGCAACACAATAGGGAGCAAGATCAGGTAGGATCTACTTGGAGTACGGTGTGTACTCAGTTGGAGATCAAAGAGGAAGGTAAGGTAGTTCCTTCCATAAGTAAGATCGTTTGAGTTGTAGGTTGTTTCAAGTTTAAAGGAGATCTACTTAGAGTGCATGGAGCACTTGTGTAGTGGCATTAGTGGATACTTACTAGTTGGAGGTGAACACCAACTCTGTGTTTGAGTTGTGTGTTGGGACCATAAGAGAGAGAGCTTTGAGGAAAGAATTACTATACACTTTAGGTGTGGGAAGCCTCTAAGAGGTGTGAAGAAGAAGTGGCATCTTCTTTATTGTATTCTTTTCTGGATGAGTATTAATACGAGTTGTGTATTGTCTCTCATATTTTGTGTTGTTTCTAATTTCTAGTTACTTATTGCTTCTGGTTAATTCTGCATCTTAAGTTGCTTGTATATGGTAATCAATGGTGCTTCCGTGGGTTCCTAAAAACTATGATTAAAACTATCCATAAGGAAAAAGAGACAAATCTCATAAAAAGGCAAGACTATATTTTAAATAGAATATACATCATTTTATAATTAAAATATGTCCCCATAACCCAAAAATTTTAAGAAAATTGATGAAAACCACAAATTTACTAGAAGTACCTGTGGTTTTAATAAATTTTAGGGGTAGAATAAAAATATCAATAATAATTTTTTTTATAAGATTAGAGCTTTTAATAAAAATCAGATCCACATAAGTCAAAATGTATCTACCATATGGGCAAACACTTTTCCTATAGAACCTCAAAGGAATTTAGTGTGTTAGAATTGTGGTGATAATCATTATTACAAGGACTATCTAAAACTACAAGTAGGATAATTAGCCAACCATAGGGTATGTGCACCTATGGATAATTATAATACGAATTACCAAACCACTCTTATCGAGATCAAAGATAAATTAAATGATTTTAGTTTTTATTTTGAGTGATTCAGGTGTAAAAGATAGTTCTATTTCACCTAAGGTTGTCAATAAATGTAATCTGAGTCCTATGACATTAAGAGAAGTTTGGGAGGTTGGATTCAATACAAGTAAGAAGGTACTAGTATCCAAATATCTTGAGAAAATAGTGCTAGATTTAGGGAGTTTTCAAACCAAAACCAATCTATTTTTAGGTCCTCTTAGATCCTATTACTTAATTTTTGGAATGGAATAGTTACAACATCATGAATCCATCTTATACTACTATAATAAATTGATAAACTATTATCATGACTTAGGAAATACATCAAAAATTCAAGGTTTGCTCAAGTCTAAAATATGTAAGATTCTATCAAATTTATAATTAGATAAGGTTGTATGAAAGGGATACAAATTATATGTTCTTTAGATTCAAATAATTGCACTTAAAATGAAATTTCTTATAAAGAGTTTCCATTTTTAATGTATTTTTAGATGTGTTTCTTGAAAATCTAATTGGACTATGTCCTCATAGGGAGTTTTATTTTGCTATTGATATAATATGAGGGGTATTTCCTTTATCAAAATATCCATAACACATTAACATAGATAATTTTCAAGAACTTAAAGTTCAACTACAAGAGTTAATAAAAATGGAAACATTAGGCCAAGTGTGTCTCCTTGGGGTGCACATGTGGTATTTATGAAAAATAAGGATGGAAACTTGCATTTATGTGTTGAATACCACATGATTAATAAGTTTACCATAAAAAATCATTATCCATTGCCTAGAATAGATGATATATTTGATCAAATGAAGGATGTAAATTTATTTTTTAAGATAGTATTGAGATTAGGCTATCATAAGCTAAGAATCAAGGAAGAAGACATTCATAAGATTACTTTCCATACTTAGTATGGACATTACAAGTTTACAGTAATACCCTTTGGTCTAAATAATGTTCTTGCTACATTTATGAACTTAATGAATAGTGTATTTAGATATTTTCTTGATAAGTTTATGCTAGTATTTCTTGATGACATACTGACCTATTCTAATAACATAACTAAATATGAGTAGTAATTACATTAAGTTCTACAAAAGTTAAGATAGCATAAACTTTTTGGTAAGTTGTCTATATGTGATTTTTATCAATTTGAGATTCATTATTTGGGCACATAATTCTAAATATAATATTATTAAGGATCGATCCAAGATTAAGGCTATTCAAGGATGACCTACTCCTAAAGATGTACATGAAGTATGTAGTTTTATGGGATTGGATAGCTATTATAGAAGTTTGTGGAATTTTTTTCCAAATTAGGGAATCCAATAACTTACTAGTAGTACAAGAGTAAGAAGTTCATTTGGAATTAAAAATGTGAGAAAGCTTTTTATAATATTAAGGAGATGTTAACAATATCACATGTACTTATTATACTAGATCCAAATGGAAATTTCAAGTTTTATGGTAATGCATCCAAATAAGGATTTGGTGGTGTGTTGACATAGGATGGTAAGGTGATGGTTTATGAGTTGTAAAAACTTAAGGAATATGAGAAAAATTATACTACTCATGACCTTTAACTTGATACCATTGTACATGTGCTTAAACAATGGAAATATTTTCTATTAGGAAAATATTTTAAGGTTAAATATAATCATCCTATCTTGGAATAATTGTTTTCCCTAGATGATTTGAATGCATGCTTGCATAAATGGATGGAATTTTTGAGTAATTTTGACATGGATTTGTGAAGGTTAAGGAGAATAATTTTGTTGCTGCCCTTAGTCAACACACGTATCTCATTACCCTATCTATTTTACATAATAATTTAAAAAAAAAATTAGATCAACATCATTATGATGAATTATACCATGAGGTAAGTATAGGTTTGGCTGATGAGCCTATGAAAAATAATTTTTCTATTTTTTATGTTGATAATGATGGCCTAGTTAGGCACAAAAAAAGAATTTATTTCCTAAATTAGGTGATTTATAGATTTTTCTGTTAAAATAGGTATATATAAAACCTCATTTTGATCATGTAGGTGTCATAATGATGACACATGAGATAAAAATACTATACTATTGACTTGGTTTGAAACATGAATTCACTAACTTTTTGACTAAATGCTTAGAATTCCAACATGTAAAATTTAAACATTACCATCTAGGAGGAATTTTATATCCTCACGATGTTTCAAAAGTTAAGTGGGTTATTATTTCACTTCATTTCATAACTAGTTTGCCAAAGTCTAAAAAAAAACTTGATACTATTCTAGTTGTAATAGATAAATTTACCAAAGTTGAGCCTTTCATTACTAGAAACCTAATTGATGTTTCATCTATGTTTGATAAATGATTTGTGAAATAAATAATATGGTTTCATGGCATAATAGAATTCATTATCTTTGACAAAGGCTAATTTTACTTCAATATTTTGAAAAACATTGACTACTACTTTTTGAACAAGATTGAATTTTAATTCTTCTTACCACCTGGAAATGAATGGTCAAACAGAAAGGCTTAATTAGATTGTGGAAGACGTTAAGAATGTATGTGATGGATCAATAAGGTAAATGGGAAGATTCTTTTCACTTAGTTTAAAAATAACACATCATTTTTTGATTAAAATGGATCCATTTGAATCTCTATATGGACATAAATGTAGGAATATAATTGATTGGCAAAGTTTAGAAAATATAACTATTTCTAGTCCCAATGTTTTATAGGAATATGATTGATGTAAAATATAAAAACTATCTTTGATAGACAAAAAACTTATGTAGATTTAAAGAGGTCACCATGAAAATTTGAAGTAGGTGATAGATTTTTTCTATTTTTTTGCCCATAAAAAATTTCAATAAATTTTGGAAATTATTCTAAACTGATTCCTAGATTTATTGGACCCTTTGAAATTTTTAAGAAAATTAGTCCTTTTGCCTATCAATTATCCCTTCCCCCATCTATGTCAAGGATTCATGATTTTTTTTCAAGTTGCATTATTAATAAAGAACATATCAGATCTTTCTCATGTTTTGGATTGGATCCATATTTAGGTTATGGAAGAGGAAAAGATGCAGTTGGAACTAGTGAGGATATCATTATAGGGTTAGACTATGAAATAATTAAATTTCTCAAATTTTGGTCCAATGGGATCCTTTGTTTGAAATAAGTTCTACTTGAGAAGATGAAAATCTTTTTAGAAAACACTATCCTTGGCTATTATAGTCATCAAGATGCCTCCTTTTTAAGTGGGGGAGGATGTCATGACCCTAGATATTTGACATTTAATACTTTTTTTATAGTGCTATTTTACAACTCAGCTGATGGATATTTCATGGTTATTTGATTATTTTTTACAACTTTGATTCAATAGTTTATACATTATGGTATATTACTGAGGTCTATAATGTGATTCAGCTAGATGATCTATGGTTTAGTTATCTATTGAGACATTATTATTAAATTAAGATATTGATGATGTTAAATTTTGTTGTGACACTTGATTATTAAATGATTTTATGATTTCTGTTAAGTTGATTTAGTATAAGATGAATTTTTATTAATTCAACTATATTAATTAGTGTATTTATTATTCTTATCTTGTATAGATACTGTTGATGGTCTATTTTATGACTGCAAGGACAGGTACAATGAGCTAGGTTGAGTATGGATCTCAACTTTTAGATAGGGTGGTGAATTAGAAATAAGTTGAATAAAATTTAAAAAGATTTTGATCTTGTATTTCTTGTTGAGTTATTTTATAAGTTGCATTTGGTTGTTCATTGGCATTAATTTTTCCAGGTGTTGTTTATGAGTCAATCAACTTAGTCCTAAATGTTCAAGTTAAGTTATTTTCCATTATTGTGTTAAGTGTTCTATTGTAATTGGTGCTAGTTTGAATTGTCTTGAAACCTGTAATGGTCAAGGATTATTTGACCTCCATTGTTTCTTTGACTACTTATTTGACTTGGTCTTTGTCCTTGAATGCATGAGTATTTTTTTATTCTAGGCTATGTTTACTCTATCATTAGTGGCATGATTATGTAACAAAGTCTTAGTAAAAAACTTGACTAGACATAAACAAGATATAAAGAAGGGCCATGAGCCACATGGGGCTTGCATTAGTTGCTTTTTTTAATTTTGTTGTGTCTTAGTCTTTGAATGATGGCATTAACTCAGTTTTTTAGGGTGTAGGGGTTGAGAGACTTATGTTGGTTATATTTATATTTTGATTATTTGATGCCATTTTAGAACCCAATTTTGGAGGGAGAAACTATACTGAGATTTTTGTATGGCTACCATTGAGGGTTTAATGGAAGTAGTGGCCATTATGGCCTAGATTTTTTCACGGAGGCTATCATTACAATCATGGATCTATTTTTTAGCCATAAGGGGAGATTTATGTGGATTTTGTTGTTGTTTTTTTGACCTTATTGAGGTGTGCTATAAAAACATAGAGGGAGATTAGGATTTTGGTAGAGGAAAATGAAAGTCAAAAAAGAGGTGATTGAAACTTTTTGTATTTTCATTCAAAGCTATCAAGTAAGTTTTTTTAGTTATTTGTTCTTTCATTTTACACATATAAGTGCTAATCCTTGTGTACACTTATGGATTAATTTTTAAAATTATAGAAATTCTTTTCTTAGCATGTAAATTAAAAATGGGATTATGTGTTGAATATTTTCCTAAAAACTCTGAATGTCATGGAGTAAGGTTTTTTTGAACTTATCGATGCTTGTCAGTTCTATGATTGGTTTCATGGTGGTTATACAGCCATGGAAAAATAATAAGGATTATTTTTTTATTTTTATTATTTGGTTTTATTTGTTGACTATAATACGATTATGGATATGACCCTAGAATAATATTTTAAGGGTTTATTTTTCCATTCAAATACAAAATGATTTTCTAGACATATTCTTAGAATATCATTTGTTCATCATTTCATTTTTATTACTTGGTGTAATCAATCCATGAGATTATCAATTCAAGTCTATAAGTTTTCAATGTGTTTTACAATCATTTCTTGATAAAATGGTAAAATGAATGATGAGGTGGTTTGACTTAAAATCTTGATTATTTTATCTTTATATGATGATTTTAGTTTAGGGTAAATACTAAATTGTTAAAAATTTTAGTTCTATTTTATTGGAAAAATTTGTATGGTTGTCTTTTTGGAATGCGAGTTTTTACCTGTATGATATAGACATAATGCTGACAAATTATTCATAAATCATTTGTTTGTTACCTAGTTTCTTGAACCCAAATTATGGGTTATTCTTTGATAACTTCATGACTCAAGGATTTTATGGATATTGTTATATATATTTGATTTTATTATTATTTAATAGAAGGTTTTTGAGGTTTGATGTTTTTTATTTATCATCATTTATTGATACTGAAGAACTATGTTCTTATTCTAGATTGCCTAGTTTAGTGTAATGATAGATAATTTAAAGGTTATAGAGTATATATAGTTAAAGTTCATGATTTTATTCAATTGAATATAATTATGAGATTAAATATTATAGCTCAAAGATATGCGTTGTAGTCTTTGAATTAGGTGGTGAGACACTAATCTCCATGAACTAGAATATGATTAAGTTTTTCTCCTTATTTTATCTAAGTTGTGTTTTTCAGGTAAGCTCAAAATTATTTTGGTCATTATCTTTTTCTTCACCTATCCTAATACCTAGATCCACAACCAACTGATGGTTGGGGTAGTTTAGGGCCACTAATGGGGGGCTCATTGGGACTGGAGAGGTAGGTGTCTACTAATATTGCAAAATAGAGGATTAAAAATGTGCTTGAATTTCTTTAAGATTGTATTTAGATAAAAACTCTTATGTAATACAAATCATTTAGATTTGATACTTGTATTGATCTATATCTCTTGATGATAATATGATTTGAATCTTTGAGCTAATATTTTTAGTAAGTTGGGTTTATTTTAATTATATAAGGGATTACATAGTTTTTTTTATGTTAAGTTAATTAGTCTAATTGCTACACTTTAGTAACATTATTTGATTATGATATCTGCATTTAAAAGTACCTATAGGACTATTATTTTTATTTAAATATATTTATGAGTTTTTATATTAGTGAATGTGCATGCATATTAGTAGGATGTTTCTCATTGATGTTCACTCTTTGGCTGAATTTGTGAATTTCATAATTATAGTGCTTAATAAATGTATATGTTTTATGCCAATATGACGATGAAAAAAAGCAATGAATTTGAATCTAATTTTTATTTTCTTAAAATGAAATAGAAGTATGAATATTTGTTAGTTATGTTGAAGTTATTTTTAGACATCCATTTAGAGTTTTAATTTGTTTTACAACTTTAGTCAATGCTTTTACAAGTTAAGAATGTACAAGGATATGTTGTATCTTAAAATATCAAATATCCTATTCCTATTGCTTTGATTTCATATGTTTTTAATAAAGTATTCAAATTATTTTATTAAAGTATTCAAACATACCATATCTTTATGATTAAATGTAAGTTGACAAGCTACGGGTATAACTTTATAAAGGAAAAAAGAAATAGAAATTTAAGTATTTATAATGTCTAAAATACTTGGCTAGCTATTAAAGCCTAAAAAGCTTAGAAATTTTTGTAATCCAAATATTAATACCTATGACCTATTGGATTTTATTTTTGATTAATCATGAATGAATCTATGAATAAAATTAATGCAAAATCATGTAATGATATTGATTTATTATAATATTTTTCTTTGAATCAAGGTGACATATTTGTTATGTTAAAGTAATTATAACCCTATTTCAAATGATAACTACTCTTGAAGGCTTAGATTTTATTCTTGTCTTTTATGCCAACATTAATGTATTAATTAATAACATGCAAATAGGTTAAGTAAATTGTTTATCATTTCTAATAGTGAACATTGTAATGATTATCAAATAACTAAATGAATACATAATCTTATGGTCATAATAAACCTAATGAAATTTAGTTATGTTGTTTAAGGAGTGGTATTCAATTTTAGTATTTAGTTAAGTTAACATTGGTGCAATCGGTAACCAAAACCATTGCAATCGTGACTGAAGTAAATTTTATATGTTCTCTTGAAAGTTCTAATAATGTTTGTTGAAGCATTAATACAAAAAAGGATTTTCTATTTTCATAATTTATAACTATAATTATTACAATTATATTGACCAAGTGATGCATAATAACATAATTAGGGAATAAGTTATCTATGCCATTACTTGTAGGATAGTTAATTCACAACATGTATGGTCTTGATTTGAACATGATTGGTGATGAGATGGCTAGATATGTGGTAACATCCATCATTGCTGAATTAAATAAGACTTGCCTAAACTCTAAAAGTGAACACGTGAATATAATCTCAATCTGCAATAAAGGTCATTTCAAGAGTATGAGAAATTATTGTGCAGTGATTCCTAACAATGATCATTGTATAATGATCATGTGGATAACACTAAATTATGGTATAAGTTTGCACCTTGGAATAAAAGAGGTATAGTGTTAATAGAATTATATTGTATTTATTTTGGAAATAGTCCTGAGTATGTAAACTTGTTGATTATCTAAAGTTTTGTGGATCTTACTTAAGCAAGTTTAGTATGATGATTCTTATATTAAATATGTTTCTCCTTTTGCATTGTTTGTTGAACTATTTTTGGCTAACTTAAGAGGTGAAGATAGTTTCATGGTCTATACAAGTTCTTGAGTAAGACTATAAGTTGGTAATGGATCTACTAGGAAGGACATATGGGGAGTGCACATAAAGGAGTGTGTGTGTATTGTTCATACAATGACTCATCCCTACCAGAGTACTAAGTGGAAAATTACTTGCTAGTAGTGCCATTAATGATTTATAACTTATTCAAGTTCCTATTTTGGCTATAACACAATTATGGTTCTCATTATATTTTCATGTTATTTTTTGTTTGGAACCCTTACACCATAGTTTATTTATCTTAGTGTTTTAAAAAAATGGGTTATTATAATATTATTGAGGCTCCTAAGGATGAATTATTAAAGGCCACTTATAGTACATGAATTAGGAGTGTGAGGCTAGTATTGCTATCAATGGTATCTCTTTATGTGTGAACAAATCTAGCTAACCTAATGTTTTCATGGTAGTTTTGTTCTAGGTTTATTGTTAGCTATATAACTTTTATCTGCTTGGGTTGTTTTTCTAAGCATTATGTTTATTTTTATATTTTTGTAAGTTTTTTATTTGTCTTGTACCTATTTCTATTCTATAAAATGGTTTTAGCCCTTTCAAAAAACCACTTTTTACCCTCAATAAAAATGTTAATCTTGGTTTAATATACTATTCCTAGATTTATTAATATATTTTAATAGTTTTTAATCTTCTAATTATTTTTATGGAAAATATCTTGTAGTAGTATGTTGGTTTTATATTATATCACCCATAACTACTATTATGTATCTAATAATAGCCTCATAATTACCAATTCCAACGAACCATATCCACTGGTTATGTTAGCTAGTAGTAATGACTGTAGGTGATTGTCTTCCTAGGCATAAATAAATAAGTAATTTGTAAACTATTATTGTTCTAGACATGTCTCATGAGCACAAAGAACCATGTGATATTCTATAGAATGATTAATATTTCCTTAATATCTCATTGGATTGATTATTTGGTTATTTTTCAAACCTCTAACAATAATTTTTATTTATTATTTTAGGCCTAGTTGTCTTTTTTTTCTTAGTTTGTTAGGATCTCATGGTTGTAATTCCCATTTTTTGGAGAATATTTGATAATACCTTTTCCTATTTATTTAAGGAATAACTGTAGACCATAGGATAGTTATAAGATAATTTATTATGAAGCACAAAAAGAATAAGGAATAAACTATTGTGATATGGTTTATAATTGACTTGTAAAAATTCATTGATTATTGCAAATAAAAGATTTATATATATCATTTTTTGAGTTAATCTTTATTTAAAGAGGAATTGATTATATATATAAGCCTAACTAAGGTAGGTCACCCTCTCAAAGATTCAATGGTTTGATTTCCCATCTATTAGATAAATTATTTTATGTTGTGTGAATGTTTATTTTCATCACGTTTTAGTGAAATTTGATTTCAATTTTGTTATGTGGGAAGATTCCAACATAGATAAATATTTCAAATTTGACATTTATATTATTTTATTTCCTTTCCTTCATGTGTGATTTAAGTTTTGCAAGATTGTTTCATTTTCATACAAGTGTGTTTGATTTCAAGAGAGTTGGTTTATATTCTTAGTTATTCAAGGTAGTTTAGTGTTGAAGATAGAATATAGACTACTTAAAAAGTTATTCATCCTTAGGTTGACAATTAAATGTTGAATTACACAAATTATAAGCTATAAGGCTTCCTAGATGGGGTTTTCTCTAGGGTCAAAGGAGGGATATGTTATCAAAAAAATTAGTACCCTATTCAAAAACTTTAAATATCATAGTATTTGCTTTATATAAGTTGTTGTACCATAATTATAAAAATGACACAAAGGGGGGGATTTGAACTCTTGATTCTCATTTACTAGTTTGATTGTAATATCATATTAAATTATGTTTAACATAATTTTTAAATATGATGTTTCTATTATAATCATTGTGATGTAAATAAAATTTGGAACATCATTCATTAAAAATTATAGTTCATACAATTATTTGTCATGCATAGAAATAGACCCATACATGGACACAATATATCCCTTAGGAGTCAGAGTAATTTAAATGATCCATTATAAACATAATAGCCTACGTGTAACACTTGGAAATTTTATTTTCATGTATGGTTTTGATAATAGTGCTCATTATTGATATTTTTTCACTTTGGCTTTTTGTAAGAAAATTCCTCACCATTGATACTTTAGTTAAAGGAGAAAATATTAACTTACCCATACATGGACACAATATATCCCTTAGGAGTCAGAGTAATTTAAATGATCCATTATAAACATAATAGCCTACGTGTAACACTTGGAAATTTTATTTTCATGTATGGTTTTGATAATAGTGCTCATTGTTGATATTTTTTCACTTTGGCTTTTTGTAAGAAAATTCCTCACCATTGATACTTTAGTTAAAGGAGAAAATATTAACTTATCATATTTGAAGATGAATAACAAGGTCTTGGTTTTCATTTTAAATCAAATTTCAAAAAATGTATATTATACCTTAGATTTATATCTAATATCTAAAACTTAAGTTTCTATCCTAGTACATCTTAAGTGATTATGTAAGGTTGTTTTCTTTGAATTTTTTAATACATAGCTCTATCAATATAATAAACTTTAATAAAATATTTATGATATGCAAGGTACATTTTGAATTCAATTTGAATCCAAGTTAGAAAGATACTTTGGAGAAAAATATTTTCTTCATACCCTTGATATTTTTCTTAATCACATCATATAAATGCACGAGTTAATGGATTTTGATTGAAGCTGATCAATTTGAGATAGGTAAATTTAGTTGATGAATTGGTAAGACACGATTAAAATGATTCAAACACAACCAAAGTTGGCAATAAATTTATTAAATCCAATAGTTTTTTGGAGTGAATGACTCCAATTGGAAAAAATAGCTTGTATTAAAAGTGGCATGGGCATCAGGGATTGAGTAAAAAATGGTTATTATGTTTCATTTGGTATCCATATTCCAAGTTTCCTACTGAATATTATTTTTTTAATTGTTTTTAATAAAATAATAAACTTTTTGGTATTTATTGATTTAATCTGGACATGTTTTAGAGATATATAGACAAGTTATAGTGTAATATAATGTTTGAAGTTGGTGACTAGTTTCACTCCCATCTCAATAGATCCTAATTATATAATATAAGTATGCTTTGGTTTTTTTTTACGTTTGTGTGAAATGACTTGATATTAAAATAAATATTTTGTTTACTTATTTTTAATTAAGTTTATCAATATAATTGATACTCTAATGGATAAATTCAAGGATAAAATTTGTAGTTTATCTTGAAATAATCATTTACATTTTTTTAATTTTAAGGATAGTTTAAATGTGGTAGTTTTGAAATATAAAAATGGTAGTTTACTATTTAAAGTTTAAAACTGAAGTTTCTTCATAGGTGTATCATTGACTCTTATTTGAACTCATCATTTTTTATATCTATTATAAATTTTTGAAGGCAGGTTTAGTGGTTCTTTTGGGGTTTGAACTATTTGGTTTACATATATTTTTAAAATACATTGGGTTTTATTGCATGGTAATGGATTGTAAAACCACTATTGATTTTTATTGTATACTCAGTGATGAAATAAGGTTTGTTTAAGTTTAATATCACTTTATATATTCTTACCTTTTTGAACTTTAATATTTTGTATGATACACCATAATGATTTAAGAGATGATATGGGAATACATGTTGATCTTATATTTATGTAACCCTAGGAACATGTACATATGAGTTTGAATATTGTTCACATTATCCTCAATCTATGCATAAATATATCTAAATAAATACAATTTTAAAAAATGAATGTTTTTTTTTAAAAAAAAAATTGTAAGTTCATTTTGTTAAGTTCTAGGTTTAATTGCAAAAACATTCTCAAAGTAGCAAACATTTTTAAATCTATTTACTAGATCATGATTATCTATTCAAATCTTGAAATTCAGAATTGGTATTTATGGAAATTATTATAAAATTTATTTTATTGATATATTTATACTTTTTAATCGACATTGCCACTTAATTATGATGAAGATAACAATAGGGTTTTTGAAGTTGTGAAGATTAACTTATGATTTTAAAGCTCAATGTATTCAGTGGTGTGTTGATAGATGTTTTAATATGATTGATTATGTTTATATTTGAATATATTAACAAATTATATATCATATTATTCTAAGAAGATATTTTGAGATAGTTTGAATGAATGAAATATTGTAAGTTTTGAGTTTAGATATTTGTGGTAGTTTTGAAATTTCCTTTAGTTGTATTCATATTGTCTTCCTTTTGAATTGAGATAAGGATTTAAATAATTTGAAAACAAATTATTGAAAAATTAAAAATATATTTTAAGAGTGATAAATACAATGTTTAATTTAAAATTATTTATATATATCAACTTATGTATTTGTTAATTTTAATATAAAATAAAAATATTTGGTTGGATTCATATATCTCACAACTCATGAATAAATGATTATGTTAGAGGTAATAAAAAATAGGATAATGAATTAACTTCCTTAAATAACTAAAAATTTAAACCTTTTGTAGGTTTAAGAGTTGCTAATGTGTTCACATGACCATTTAACCATGGCACTTGAGTATCGATGCATTTTGATGCTAATGAACCTAGTTTTTAGGATATTTAAATTCATTAACTCATGAAACTTTATCTTATAATGGTAATAATTTTTTTATAAAGCTATGATGGGGTAATTGGTGGTCTCATCCAATTGGATGTGGATTGTCAAGTACTTCTTCTCACTTGATGCATATCGCAAATGATGAAATTGTCAAAATATTGACTTTGTGAAAAAAACATGAAATAATTTGTATTGAAACTAATCAAACTCTTGTTAATTATTCCAAAAAAAACCCTTGGTAATATTTAAACTAAACCAAATAAGGTTCCCCATTCAAGTAATAAATACACTAGTGACTCTTCATCCTATCCAATGGTTATGCATTTTATCAAGAAGATCAAATTTGAAGTTGATGATGAATATGGTGACATGTTAGAATTGAAATGTCAAATTAAAAAATTGAGTATAATAAATATTAAATTGATCATGGGGAACCTTTTATAGAGTTTATTTTTTATGGAGAGGATTGAGATGAGGAATGGATGAACAATTGTTTTTCTTGAGCCATGTTACTAAAAAAATTTAGACTAGTTTCTTATTTTAATTTGACTATGGATATTTTATAGAACGTGGTATTTTATTTTAGTATATTTTATATTTGATATTAATTATTTAAAATTTAGTAATAGTTTGATTGTATTTTGAGTATGCATGTATTATTTTAACTTCACATGGTTGATCAATTTTGACTATTTGGGCTGAAATGGTTGCTTATATAAAATTACAATGCTATGAATATTGGTTTATTTTATGGATGTGAAAAGGTAAAGGGATATAATGGTTAAATTTAATTATTAATTAAATTACTTAAACTTAATAATCATGATTATTAAAATTTTAGGATAACTTCTATCAATGAATAATTAATTTTTCTTAAGTTAAGTGGCCCCCCACCCCCTTAGAGATATTATTTAGTCTATTTTAATTATCATGCCCTGAGTCTCATAAGTTCACTTTATGATATTATTATAAGTGAAATTTATGAAATTATTATTTAAAATTATAAAATATTTAACTTTGTTAAATTTAATCAACTTTAACTAAGCTACAAAAAAATTATAAATAACTTGTAAACATAATTATTTATAAAGGAAAGCCTTTAAAAAGACATGTGGACATCATTAAAAGAGAGAAATAAGTACATATATAAGAGATATTAAGATATAGTATCATATTGTGATTTTATGTTCTATTATAAATCTTATATATAATATCATCTATAGGAAAATTGAACAACATATCCTATGGTAGCTAAGTAAGTTATTTGGTACACATAGGTATATCCACGTTAATAATTTAATTTATAAATTAATTATCTAAAGATGACCAAGATTATAAATTATTTGATGATTGCAAAAAATTGTAGTCATATGTCTCAATATTTTTACTTTGCCTAATAATTAAGAATACTTGTTATTTATATGATAGATTATTGAGTTTCTACTAAGTTTTGATTATCTTTCTCAGAATCATTGTAATCAGTTATGAAGTTTAGTTTTTCATTAAAACTTATACATTTATACTTATTATCTATTCATATATTATTATTTATTTGTATTTATAATATTTTGTTATAGTTTAAATCTCTTAGAATTTATTTATTGTTTAGTTTAATAGTTTAATGTGTTATTTATTTTAACTTTTTCTTAGTTATTTAATATCACAATTTCATAGTTTAATATTTGAATTTATTTATAATTTTTTATAACTTTTTATTTTTTTCCTCCTAATATTTTTATAGTTATAATGTCTTTCTATAATTTATCTAATCTCTTTTAACTTTAATGTTATAGATAATTTGGTTTCTTTTACTTTCATGTTTGTTCTAAATTTTTTTCTTTCACTTTCAATTGATTTATTTTGTCTTTGTAGTGTTGAGGAGTGATAAGGAAAGATCATTAGATAGAAATAATATCAATAATCAAAATATTTAATCCTATAAAACATTACCTCTTTTATAGACTCTATTTTGTCAGATAAGATATAATAAATCAAATAAATATACTTCAAAAAATAAAATAAATAACTAATAACAACTATGAATTTAAGGGAAATTTGATAAGTTATATATTTTTGATGATTAAAGAGTTCTGATATGAAAACTTTAGTTATTTTAAATAAATTTATTAGTACCCAGAATCTAGTTAAGTGTAAAGTGTTCATAAATTTTTTTTCTTGACCACTAACACACCCATTTTACACCTTAGGAGTGATTCTTAGCCATGGTTCCATTATAGTTAGACTGGTACAATTCCACCTTGACCTTCACAATAAGTGAATGGGTAATTTATTTGACATAATTTTTTTCATCAAAAATTTGATAACTCCAATGGAGAGAGTTTGATTTTTTTTATATCATTTCAATTCAAATTTATTTTCATCTTATTTAACATTAAAATATTTATTGCACTTATTATTCAACCCAATATTGATATTACTAAGGAACAAACTAATATTGCCTAAAATCTAATCTGATATAGTTGTTATAACCAACTTGTAAATATTTTAATAGTATTTTAGTCATTCAATTTGAATAGGAGGAGGCCTTTGAAAGAGAGAGATACTCTCTATTTAAATGAAAAAATAAAAAATCATATTTTATGAATAAATCTTCATTTAAGGATAAAAGGAACATAAATATTGCCTATAAACCCTCAACCAAAAATCATATATTTTTTCTACTAAAACACACAAGGATTGATAATTTAAACCTTTTATATGGAAATTGAAGTAGGAATAAAATTAAGGATATCATTATTGGTTTTCAAAATGATAGGTACAAAGAATAATTAACTGATAATGAACCTCATTCAGATGTTTAAAATGAATAAGAAGCAACCAATCTTTAGATACAAAGAATCTAGTTGATATAAGAAACCATCTTGGTAAGATTACATCTCTAAAAGGGGTTAACATTCATAAATTTTATGGTGATTCAAGTAAATCATGAGAGGATCATATTTATTATTTAAAAATAATCTATGTAATCCTTGGTATTAATAATGAAAATATTTTTCTTTGTTTGTTCCCTTAGACTTTAGAAGATAAATCTTATCAAGATTTCATTATCTTACCACCCAATGTAATTAAATAATAGAAGGATATATAATATTGTCTTGAACCTTGTTTTTTCAAAACTAAATAATATGTATAACTTTTTAATTAATTAGCTAACATTTCTATAGGTACTAGTGAGACAATTTATTATTTCATAATAAGATTTACTAGACTTAGATAAACAATCCTTTTGATGTCAGATGTCTAAAAAGGTCAGCAATGATGTATTTTTTCTAGTGAATTGCCTATTAAATATAAAATGATCTTATAATATAAATACATTAAATAATATGATGTTAATTTTAGATTTTGTATTGAGTATGAAAGAATCTTAAATATATAGATTCTAATGGTCTAACTTCTAATAGTTTAATTTTTTAAAAGGTCATTCACAACCTTGTAAATGACCTAGTCTCTATGAAAGTAAGACACATTATCATCATGTTTGTGAAACTTGTCATGATCCCTATGCTTGTGTTGTTATTGATAAATTAAAGAAAATTATTAAGGAAAATGATATAATTTGTATTTAATTAGTGGAAAAAATAAACATGTGTAGTTTTGAGGATTCTTTGGGTGAAATAGAGACTAATACTAATGGCTATGCAGTCCAAACAAGAAGAAAATACTACAATCCTACCCCTAAAAATGATAAGAAAAGTTATCAAAAATAAACCATATTCTTAAAAATATTGAGCATAAAATAAAGGTAAGTCTATCATTGAATATGATAATATTGTAATTAGTACTATTACAAATACATAACAATAAAATATTTTTTCATTTGGATTCAATTATACTCAATATCAACCAACTTAAAGCTCCAGAGTTTATCCTCAAATTAATAAAAATATGTCTTATAATATTATTAATAATTTAGTTAATAATAAGGTTATTTTTTACTTACTTCAAATTGTTGGTTTACTAGGTCAACTCAAAAATATTAATACACTGGTAAGAATCTAGACCCTTAAAACATTGTAGGTTTACTAGAAGAAATGTATAATGAAGAAGTTGATTATGCATTTGCTCAATACAATGACCTGTAATTTGATTACATCCCACCATTATATGTGTCCATTTTGATAACTAACAAGATTATTCATAATTTTATTATTGACACAAGGGATTCAAAAAATATAATTCTTAAGTTTATCACTGACTGACTAGGTATGCAATATGAATGAGATAATCAAGAAATGACTGGTTTTGATTGATATCAAAAAACATTGCGGTAAATTTTATGATATCATTGTTAATATTTTTCAAGGTGGAAGGATATAATTTGTTTCTAATGTATGAGTCTTAAACATTCCTTATAATTGTGCAATGTTATTAAGAAGGGATTGGTTTTAAATTTATTGGTTCTTTTAATTAAAAATATATAACTTGAGTTCCCATAAGAAATGAAATAAGTTTTATGTAGAGAGAAGGATGGAATTATATATCTATAAAACCTATTTTTAATAATGTTGATTCACTGAAACTAACATTGGAACATGTGTAACTTTAACCTTAAATAAAATAGACCAAAAATATGTGAAAAGAGTTCCATATGAAATAATTTAATCTTTATACTTGTATGGAGCTTGTTTTGAATATGGTAACAGAGGTAGTGCTTTTATTATTTATCATGTGGTTAAAATATTCAACTATAACTATCAGATACCAAAGATGATAATAATAATAATAATAATAATAATAATAATAATAATAATAATAATAATAATAATAATAATCGAATTCGAAGGTTTATGTCTTGGTCTTAAAAACACAATTGAGATAAATATCAAACACTTAGAAGTTTTTGGTGATTACGAATTAGTTATAAGATAAGTTAGGAAAATTTATAAGACTAATCAATCATGTTTACATAAGTATAAATATAAAGTGTAGTCACTAATGGAAAAAATTTAAGCATTTAATCTTTCACATGTATTCAAGGAATTTAATACATGTGTACATAAGTTAACTATCTATACCTCTAATTACACCTTAAGTGACATAGAACCTACTTCTAATTATAATTTTACTAAAAATTTCAAACCAAATACACCCAATTTATAATACATTTTAACCATTTTTTTATTATTATGAACACATTAATAATTTTATTCAAGGTAATTACTTTTATCATGATGACTATGTTCTGAGTTGTAGTGATAATTCATAACATAGTAATCATTAAATTATTACTAATTTTTAAGTCTTGAGTTAAGTTTTACTCATCATAATCAAATATATATATATATATATATATATATATATTTGATTATGATGAGTAAAACTTAACTCAAGACTTAAAAATTAGTAATAATTTAATGATTACTATGTTATGAATTATCACTATATATATATATATATATATATAACTAAATAAATTTAAATAAATATCATAAGATAAACTACTATGATCAATTTGGGAACTGAAGAAGATCTTAAATATGTTTATTTAGGCATCTAGTGCACAATCCTAGAAAACAGTAAAATTTATCAAGTTATTTAAAGATCTCATTGATGTTTTTTATTGGTAATTAAAAAATGTAAATGGTTATGATATTTTAATAATTATACATGATATACCAATGAAACTAGGTATAAAAATCATTAGATAAAAATCTCTATGAATAATCCCTTTGCTAGAAATCACCATGAATAAAGAGCTTGATAAAATGTTAGATGATCATGTCATTTATCCATTAGATATTTTTATTAGGTAAATAACCTTGTTATATTTCATAAAAATAATTGTGATATTCATTAGTGTGTGGATTAGAGATTCGAATTATGCTATTATTAAAGACAATTTCCCTTTTCCAAAAAATAAAATCAAATATTACATGTAGCTAGTTATGAAATGATGTCTTTACTTGATGGATTTTTAGGTTACAATAAAATATTTATTAACCAAAAATATAGGAATATTTATCCTTTGAATACATATAAATTTACTTTCTATTCAACAAAAATTCCTTTGGATTGATAAACATGTGTTAGTTTTTAAAGAGCTATGCACACAACTTTTTAATGGTTCGATTGGTATTATTATACAAGTTTACTAAGATGGTTTGAATATTAACTATAATAAAATAAATAAATGCCTAGAAAATTTATGTGAAATATTTTTTAGGTGTATAAAATATGGTATATCTTTAAATCCTAAGAAATCAATGTTTGATGTCATTGAAGGTAAATATTTTTACCACATGATATCAAAAGATGGAAATTATATAGATCATGATCATATAAAATCTATTAAATTGGTTACATAATCCTAAAAACCAGTTGGGTCAAAGGTATTTATTTGGTAAAATAAACTTTGTATGTAAATTTATTTATGATTTTGTAGATAAATTTAACCCATTATAGATTTTACTCAAGAAAAATTAGGATTTTTTATGGGAGAAACGATCAAATATAGGTTTTGATGAGATTAAAAATATTATAGAAATCATTATTATAATTGAAAAAATATATACTAAAAACACTTCATATTATATGTTAATGTGATCAATAAAGTTATAGGTTTTGCGGTGATTTAATACAATTAGAACCATTTAGAAAAACCCATCGAATATATGCATGAATTACTAAAAAAAGTTGAAACTAGGTATCTGTTAATTGAAAATTTTATCCTTTCATTAATTTTAGTTTTAGGTGAATTTAAATATATTTTAATGGTATATAAGGTTACCATATATTCAAACATGCATGTTTTATCTTATTTATTGAAGCAGCCCATGATTGATGGTAAACTAGTTAAATGGATTTTTCAAAATTCAAGAATATGATCTTAATTTTAAAACTTATATAAAAATAAAAGGTAATGATTTGGATAAAAATATAATTAAAAAACACAACTTATAATGTTAGTTTTGTAACTATTTTGATTGATGATGATTTAAATGTAGAACCACAATTTAAAACCATGGAAGTTGTTGATATTTCTCAAAAAATTAAAATAAGATTTGAAATGAAAGAGGGGGATTTTTTATTTCAACAAGAGGATTGGTATCATGACCTCATTTAATATTTTTAGAATCAAAATTTTCATTAGTCATTAGATAAACATTAAATAATATCTCTTAGGTTGTGAGCCTTAAAGTTTGTCTTACTTGTTTTTTTTTGTTTTATATAAGTAGAGATGGAGTTTTATTACATTATTTAACAAATGATAAAACTCATAAAGTACTTAAAAGTTGTTATGAAGGTAGTTGTGATGGACATTTTTCAATAAAAAATATAACTTATAAAATCATGCATGCTAGATACTATTATCCAACTCTTTTTAAGGATGCATTTAAATATGTTAAATTGTGTATCCTTAAAAATTATTTACATGAACAAATATGCTACCAAAAAACCTTATAAAAAATGGGGAATAGATTTCATGCATGATATTAATCCTCCATCTTTAACTGACCACAAATAAATCTTAACTACTATTGACTATTTTATGAAGTGGACTAGGGCTATGTTAACATCTCTAAATGCACCACAAAGGTTCTTAGTGTTCAAAGAACACTTCTCATTTTATAATTCTAGGTATTCAGAGCATGATTAGTAGGTTATGACAACTTGATGTTACCTATGGTGGAATAGTGACAAAATAATGTATGAGTGTTCCAAAAAAATTATAATAAGTGATGGTTGGGAGCCATCATGGTTTGTTCTTTTTAAATTATAAAAGGTCTATGCTAATTCTTAGAGAATCATGGTCCAATTTAAGCTAAAGACTAATATATATGGATATTGACAATGAAATATAAGCTACAGTGATTTGGTGTAAAAAAAAGAGCAAAGAGAAGGGTAAGGCAAGAAAGAAACAAGTGATTATTGATTTTCAACTCAAATATCATGACAAAGTTTTGATTATAAGTGAATATAAATTTAACCAGTATTTGATGCAAAATAACAAATCTCAATTTTCACTACACACCAGGCATATTCCTAAGAATGATATGAAATTATAAAAGAACTAGATTTCACTTTAAAGGTTTGTTACCAGACTCAAAATAACATTAGCAAATCTGAATATGGGACAAATAAAATAAATTAAATATAAGATCCTTTAACTAATTTAGCACAAGCACAAATTAGAAATCCTGTATCATAGATGTAAATTTAGATTTCAAAGAAACTATTAAAACTTAAGCATTATAATCAATAATTAAGAGAAGAATCTATGTTAACATTGACACATTCAGTTTGGACAATCTTTTCATAATTACTTAATTTCATTAATTGCTCGATGTATACAAATTTTCTCAAATTTTCTCTCCCTTTCTAAAAATGGTAATACTAATCTTATATAAGGGAAAGGCAGTATACTAATCAGTTATGAAATTCAAAGTTTACAAAAGTAAGGATAGTTTTCCTTTTTAACAAGTTATAAAATACACTTGCCTTTCAAAATTGGATTGACCTAGGGGCAATATGCTACTAGAATAGAATATGACTTATAAAAAAATTCCCTATTTAAATATTACAATATTTTACAGAAGGGAATATTAATCAAGATGGTGGGCCCATTACTAGAGGGTCCTCTTGTTAATCCTATAGAAGCTCCATTGCTTTATGATGTTACTCTTTGATAAGCTATAGGTCCATAGCTAGCTTCATGAGATAGACCTTTTACTAATTAGATAGGTCCTTCAAGTCCCTATCATATTTATCCATAGCTTCCTTTATACTCCTAACTTCTATAATCTTCTCCTCAACTATGAAAATCATACCCAAAATATTGCCATTATCTTTGCCTAATTTACCCTTGCTTTTGCTCTTCACCTCCTCCATTACCAAGGTAGCTCTATGTTTGTATTATGCATCATCAATTATTCCCAATGTTATAGTCTTCACAAGATTGGATAGAATAGTATCCAAGAGTTGTTGAATTATAGTAATCATTTCTTTGTCATCAACTAGAACTATATCTAGATTCTTTGACCACACACTTAAACTCTAAGTTTTATCCACTACTAGTCCCAATATGGCATTCAAGTGGGCTAGGCTAAGGATTTTAAACTTAGGGATTCTATCCATGATCAAAATTATAATGAAGTCTCTTATTTTGATTTCTACCCCTTGCCACTCTATTATTAATTTTCTAACCATGTCACCTTGCTATCGTAGGGCATCATGCCTTAGTTTCATTGATTTAAAATAATTGAACATGTCAAAGAATGATGATTTAAGCATATTTATTATGGTATCAGGGATTGATAAAAAGGCCATTATCTCTAAGTTCTCCTTTTCAATTTATAAATTTAGAATCCTTTGCTTCATTCCTCTTATCTCAACTTTGGCTTGAGCTGAATAGGCCTCTAGTAGGATCTCAACATCTTCATCATGAATGGGAATCTCACCTAGTGGTTATCCTTCAATTGGGGTTAGACTATAAAAGACTCAACCTTCTAGAAAGTAAACTAATCAATTCCAACCGTGGCCTTCCTTGTATTTATTCTTTCCAATCTAGCTATCTCATGATTGAACTACATTATAGTAATTGGCTCTGTGTATGTTGGAGGCTCTAAGACCTTAATTCCTATGTTACTTTATTCTCTAAGAGCATCCATTTTCTTACTTTCTAGCCCTACAGTGACCACAATTCTTCTTTCTTACCGTTCCTTTATTAAAACCCTGATCCATGTGTTGATTTATTCATGAACATCCACATTAATAGATTGGTTCAAGGCCCAAGAGTGTGAGTGGGAAGGGATATTTTGTAGCTTTCCATACATGAACCAATTAGGGATGATTGGTCTATATATGGGTAACTATTCATTGAATAGGTTTATCTCATTAGTAGGATGAGTGAGAATCAACCTTGACTTCTTCTTTGGTCCAACAAGTACCAATGCCAACTTTACCTTCCTCTTTTCTGACTGTGCCACTAGGACTATATCAAAGGATATTTGTTTCCCTTTCTCTTACTCAACTTACTTTGTTTGGAATTAAGCTTATTCAATCTAAGTTTCATCTTCCTCATATCCATATTCTTTAACAAGATCCTTGAGGGCACCTTCTACTGTTTCATCTAGTTCTAAGGTAATCATGTCAAAATACTCAACTAGAGATGGTGGATTTTATGGTATGGATGAGGATGAGGATGAGGATCCATCTCTAGGTCTCTCTTACATATTTTCCTTGCTATGCCCTTTTTTAATTTGTACTTGGGGCTATGGGAGCTCCAACTGAGGTTGCTCTTGGGGTGGCCTAGAAGGTTCAGGAAATAAATGATATTAAAGGGGATGCATCTGCCATATGTCCCCTACTAATTTGTTATCAATGGTCAGTCTATACATAATCTTGAGGTAGTTTCCCTTAAACCTGGCCAATACTTTCTCAAAGTTACTAGCCTTTATGTACAAAGTGTCATGAGGGCCCAGTTCATGCTCACATATTAGTTTTGGCAGTTGCTTACTCTTCAAATGTGGGCCAACTATATTTTTAGTATCCCACTATTTGAGATCATCTAGTTAAAACCCAAAGTAGTCCTTATACATGGACATGGTGTCCACATTTTTATAATCTTGAAAAAAAAATATTCTTATTGTTAAAGTAAAGGGATGGAGAAGACCCTTCCTTTTTTCCTTGTAAACTCCATCAACACCATGAAGGAGTTGAGATTCAACTTATTATTCTACTAGCTTGGAAAGAACGTAGATTAGAAACCTATAGGGTTGGGTTAGAATTCCTTCATTTCTAATAACTATGTAATCTGGATAAAACTAGATACCACCCATCAGCTCTATGTATTTCTTGATCAAAGGGGGAATTGTAGGCATGTGAATCCTTGTGATGGCCTTCACCAATGTAGGATAAACATAGTCACATATGAATTGCATATGGTTCTTATATTTTAATATGTTTAGTTTGGAGTAGTGGTGGGAGATGGTGGTTCTACCTTCAAGAAAGTGGAAGCCAATAGGGAATCCAACAAGTAGGAAATCATGTAAAATTGTTTGCTTCTCTTCCTTTTGATCATAGTAAATTGATTTCCTAGGAAGACACTGATCATATCCCTAATTAGTGGAGTAAGTTTCTTTTCCACCATGACATACACAAAGGACACCTAGGTTTTATTGACATAAGTGGTGACAGGGGCTCTAGATAATATATTTACTAAGGTCATGATAGCCCTATTTCCTTCCCTCAACTAGAAAATGGGGATCTTTCCCTCAGCATCCTAAAAGATATGGTTTCCCTAGAGCAACCACAGTCTGAGGATGATGTCTAGGTCATGTTCAATGGTCTATCTTTTGATTATGGATAGGTCTACATGGGGTTTTATGAGCTTGTAGTATGAATCAAAGGCCAAAGGGAAAATGTAGGAAAATTTCCTAGAGATACTCTCATGAATGATTGACTCACCATAAATTCTATAATCAACGAAAATTATAGGAAATCAATGTAGTGAAGTATCTCTAGTTTGGTAGATGCATGGTGGAGGCCAGCCATTCGAACTGTAACCAGGTCATAGTATCTTTTGATCACCATAGAAATCCTATGCTCCTCCTTGGTGATGGGATTTAGCTCCTCTATGGTGAATAAGAGTTTGGACCAATTCTTATTTCCATTGTTTAGGGCTAGAACATCTAGCTCAGTGTCCTTGAAAACCTTTCCTTCATTGTCTATAGATAGGTATAGTTCTATATCATCTCACAATTATTGTCTTTGAGATGCTATGGATTCAATGATTGAAAATTATTCAAAATTAGATTAAAAATGTTTCTACTATATCTCTCTCATGCTCAAAAATACAACTAAGCTTATTTTAAATTCACTAGTAGCTAATTCAAGTTTACTTTGGGTCTTTTTGTGTAAGTCTAGGGCTTTAAAGATTTAACAATGGTAGCTCATTTGGATTTTGGATTATACGTGATTTGGATTTGATTTGGAAATTTTAATTTATAATTTTACATTTTGAGGAACACCAGATCTTGTATGGTGCTTATGTGGCATCAATTTGGACCTTTTGTGGCTTTTTCATAAATGCCTTTTGAATCACTAGCCATTGACATTTAAAAATGACCCATTTTCTTCACTCCATTGGATCAAAATATTGGATTGGCATGAGCCATTTATTATGATATGAGATCTCACTTATTTATTGTCTCTTTAGTACCAGTACCTTATGGTTGTGCCACTTAGCACCTTCGTAGGGCTTCTTGAGATTTTTAAAAAAGTCATTAGTACATTTTCACCATTGGATTGAGGAGCACAATGAAGCACAAACCATTATATATTTTATAAATTTTCCATTGAATGTTATTTTACCACACATGGAGACTGTGGGATCTCAAGGCTCCATTGAAAAGTCTTGAACATCCTCACACCATTATATCATCTTCCCACAATGAATTGTGGGCCATAGATCTGTAAAGATGCATGAGATTTAAGTTAACACATTATTAAGGTAGGTACTTAGGTTTAAACATATCAAGATAAGGTTTAATTTGTGTTTATTAAACATGAAATAAACTTTGGGCTAAAGTGTTTATGCCTAAGTTTTTCTGGATTCATACAAAGGGGACCATGGCTCAATATTTTAGGCCAGATTTTACACTGTGTTTAATAAACACAATGTATAATTTGGGCTAAAATATTTATGTCAAATCTATAAAACATTCTCAAAGGGGTAAAAAATGATCAAATTCCAAATTTTGATAATAGAGATTTATCATATTAACAAACACAGTAAAACCCTTCGATAAGAGAATTTGAGTTATGTTTTGTGTTATCAAGACCCTTTTAAAATAAGACTTAGTATAAGTATTTAGCCTAAGGTTCATAGTATTTAAATGAAATGTAATAGGGACCTTAAGGTATAGACTTATAATAAGTTTATTTTGCATGAATTTATACCATAAGATCATTTCAATATTTGTAGATTAGATATTTCTAGTGTTTGAGAATATTTTGAGGGATTTCATTAGTCTATAAGGTGGTTGACAAGCTTTTTAGCAATATTTTAGAATTTATTTTAGCCTTGAGAAAGATAATTCATTAGATTAAATTTTATAGTCTCACAGATGTCAAATACATCTTGAAGATATCGAATGATGATTGCACAAACATCAATTTTAAGCTACTGAAGCTTTTAATTTGATGGGTTTAAAGTTGACAGTTGTGTAGACATCAAATACATCCTCATGAACATAAAATGATGATCATGTGAATTTTAAATTTAATATCATAAAATTCTCATGACCCAATGTGAGAGTGCCACTTGGCACCTCTATGGACCTTCCCAAGTTCTCAGATTCAATATGATTTGTTAGATTGAGGTCTTATGAGTAAGTGAGAGTCATAGGATCATGATCCAAGATATTGATCATGATTGGTTATTTTTGTCAGGTAGGACCCATTTTCTTTTAATACTTGAATGTAAGGGTGTTGCATGTTGATCTTGTGGGCCTTTCATAATCCTTTGACCTTTCAACTATGCCTCACTCTATCTGATTAAGTCTTCATGACCAATTAAGAACCATTGGATGTAGGCTAAGAGTGAAGCTTTGTTGAGGCATTTGAACTATTGGATCCCTTTCCCATGATGAAATATGGATTGTTAGATATTTTAAGATGCATGCTATTTAAGTTAAAGATTGGGCCTTTCTCATTCTATTGGATTAAATGTCATGATAAATTGAGGGTTATAAGATCTGTGAGAAGCAATAAATTTAAGTTATAACCCATGCTAAAGTGAAGACTTATGCTAAGGTGTTAAGCCTAAGGTCTCATTTGTATTAATAAATATGATGGGGCCTTACGATTAAAAATTTAGGCTAAGCTATGAATTAAAGGGACTAAGTGAGGAAATATTAAAAGGGACCATGTAAAACTGATATTAGACCTAATTAAGGATATAAAGAACTTAAAGGGGTAAATAATAAAGGGGATGAAGCATTTTTAGGCTAAGTTTGATTTGTGTTAAGAAACATGACTAAATATTTAAACATGACAATTGTGCTTAAGTATAAAATATGTTTTAAAAGGTTCCCACCAATTTAGTTCCCGTTAGTATTAAAATTTGAACTGAGGGTTTGCTAGGGTTTTGGAACGTGAATCTCTCAAGAAGAACACCATAGAACCTACAACTAAAAGGCATGGAGACTATTTATTAGCAATGTTAGACAAAATTAAAGAAAATCATAATAAGTAAGCTTGCCTTTGATAAAGTGGATGATCTTCAAATTCTATAGATGATCTTTACAAGCCATATTTTCATGTTTAATCTTCAAAGTTTCTCAAGGGTCCCAATTTTCAAAAAATGGGGGTATGTTAGCCTCAATAAATGGAAAATTCTAGGGGAAACATAGTAATATTTTAGAACCTAGAGACTCTAATTTAGATAAATAATTGGGTCATCCACTCCACTTGATCAATATCATTATCTAGATTAGATTTATGATTGAAACAAACCTTGCACTTGTATAATTAGGGCCAAACATAAAGACATAATAATACTATGTGTGTTTGTTGATTCCACTTACTTTTTACCATGGGGTTCAAGAAATAACTTCTAGGTTTCATGTCGCTAATCATTAACACTAACTTGGAGCATATTTAGATATCCATTAAGAACCATGCTTTTTTGCTTAGGCAAGGCTTGGGCATTGCTCTGTTATTAGCCATATGTCCATAAAATTGATAGAGTTGCCTTTAGATCCACTAAATACCTTGATACACTACTATCTAGGTGTCCATATCCTCAATAGACATTACTAGAATCACATACACTTACAAAGCTTTTGATTTTGCATTGAATCCTTCTTTTTTGTATTTTCTTTAGACCTTTATGCTTTTAACAAGGTTGGGAACTAGGGTAATCAAGTTTTAGGATTTGGTCAAGTGTTTTATTTTTAGATAATAACTTATGGTTATAACCCTTATCCCTAGAAAGGATGTTTATTAAGTTCTAGTATGGCTATACCATGATAGTTTGAGCTCTCATCCTATAAGTGCAAATCTTCTTATAACTAATTTTAGTTCCAAACAATGTCTAAAGTTCTTATGAAATAGTTGGATTATTTTATTAGTCTTTAAAAATTAGTCCACATTACAAAATTTAGGCTTACATTTCAAAAGCATATTCATCATATGCATGAGGTACACACCTACATTTCTAAATTCTAGCATTTTTCAAGGAAATTGCCTAACTTTGAGCTCAAGATTATCCAAGAGGACTTATTGTAAATCAAGGAACCAAGCAACAAGAAAAAAATAAGAAACATAAAGTAACAAAAATAGGGAAATAGAAATAAAAAAATATACACATGCCTATATACAAACAAGGGACAGGAAGGAAAGAACTTGAAAGAAACTAAGTAGCTTACCTACACTAAGTCTAACCATCTTATAGAGATTATTCCATGAAAACCCTAGGTGGATCAACATCAAAGTAGTGCTTGAGATATTTCCCATTGGTAGGCAATGTGAAATCTACCCCTTGAAGGTCTCTTAACTTTAAATTGTTGTTCCTCAGCATCTCTGTTATTTGATAAGGACCAATCCATAGGGGTTTGAACTTGTTGTGCTTCCCATTTGGTTCAGATGCTTTGTCTCATATGAGGACCAAGCCTCATTTTATGAATACCTTTACCTTTGATGTTTTTTAAAACCACCTTTTCACTATGGTTTGATGTTTGCTAAAATCAAAAAATACTTTCTCCCTTGCATCTTCCATCTGAATGATGTCTAGAAATATAAAGTTAACAATCTCTTAGCTTTCTTCCATATATTCTTGCATGAATATGTAGGTAGGAAACTTAAGAGTGACAGGAAAGATAGGTTCTTCTCTATATACCAATAGAAATGGTGAGACCCTTAAGGATTTATTTATTCTTATCTTATTATCCCATAGTGTAAATCTAAGGAGTTTATGCCAAGTCTTGGGCTTGTCTACAATAGACTTTTTGATTGCCTTCATTAGGTTTTTTTTGTAGACTCAGAGACTCCATTTCCTTGGGGATAATGGTTGGATGAAAAATTGAGATTAATGCCATTATCATAAGCCCATTCAATCATCTCTATGGATATACATATAGATCCATTGTCACACACTAGAGAGACTAGAGTTCCAAACTTAGTACATATTTTCTCCTCCAAGAAGTTGATCACTTCTGCAGTCCTACATTATTAGGTGGCTACATCTTTAGTCCACCTTGTGTAGTAATCTATAGTAGTTAGGACATACTTTTGACCTTTAGATGAATCTGGGTTGATGACCCCAATAAAGTATAACCCCCATTGAGTAAAGGGTTTATTAACCATGACTGGTTGTAGAGGCAGTAATGCCTTTGGTTCTTTGTTGCTAAACACTTTTCATGAGTGACATTCACTCACATGATTGTGAGCATCCTTAAAAATAGTTGGCCAATAATAGCTAGCTCTGATAATTTTATGGGCTATGGTTCTCGTAGATAGATCTCCCTTGCATCACTTTTCATGAAAGGTGCTTATGATTTGGGTGGATTCTTCTTATGAGACACATCTCAAGTAAATTCATTCAAAATTTATTCTATACAAGACCCCATAATTGATCAAATAATGGGTTGAATTCAATCTCAGGGCCCTCTTTTGCTCCCAAAATAATCCTATAGGACAAGTACCATTAATTATTAAATGTATGATTGAATCATACCACTCACAAGCTTGAAAGTCCCACTGATCCACTTGCATAATACTTAGCCTAGGGTTAGTATTAGAAATCATCTAGATTAGACCTTGGCACCTTACTAGTTTTACTATTTTCATATTTAAGTCATACTCCTACAAAAATGACATCCACTTACCTCTATGTTCTCCTAGCTCATTTTGACTTAACATAGGATTTGTGGTAGGGTCAAGTAAGATAACATGTAGCTTATTTTTAAGGATATAATGCCTAAATTTATTAACTTCCTTAACTAATGCATATGTTTGTTTATCAATCAATGAATAATTTAACTATGTATTCTTAAAATTAGTGCTCATAAAAACTACTGGGTGATCATACCCATCAATATTTTGAGTTAACACTATAGCCATAGTATGTTCAGATGCAAATGAGTAGAGATAGAAGTCCTTTGAGAAGTCAAGATTTATGAGGATCCGGGCTTGGCTAATGGCCTCTTTTATGTCACTGATGCCTTTTTAGATTATTCATTCCATGAGACCTTGGTATCCTTCTTCAGTATGTCATTTAATGGCTTGAAAATATTTTCAAAGCTAGAAATGAAATTTCTTACAAAGTTTATCTTACCAAAAAATGACTTGAGAGATTTTATACTATTTTGAGGCTCTATTCTAAATATGGCCTCCACTCTTTCAGGATCTATATAGATCCCATTCTTGGTTATGACATGACCTAGTAATTTTACTTTTATAACATAAAAGATACTCTTCTTAAGTTTTAGGGAGATCCCATACCTTTTATATCTCTCAAACACCTGATATAAATGCATAAATTGATCTTCCTTATTTTTATAAAAACTATTAGATCATCAATATATATATTGATGCATTTACCTATCAAACCTTGGAAGGTGTAGAGTAAAAAATACTATACATTTCATTTTGATTATCAGTAGTGCATGATCCAAATCGCTATCCCCACACATTTTGGTTCGAGACGATAAAGTTTACATTCAAAGCTCAGGCTTGATGTTCTTTTTGACCCATTTTTCTCTTAGTGTCAAAGTCAAGCAGAAGCTGTCAAGTGTCAATTTTTGAGGCACTTTTCATAATTTCAATAAGGTTTTAGAACATAGCACATGTCCCATAGTAACTCAGCAGAACACAATAAGTGTCAGCATCCGTGTTTCATATCTCTTTTGAGCGGAAGGTTTTCAACAAGCTAAGAGTCAGGATCAGGTGGAGGGTGCCAAGTGGCAATCATGGAAGGTTTCAATTTGCTTTTATAAAATATATGAAAGATGCCACGTATCTCAGCTAAAGAGAGTGGAAGCCACCACGTGTCAACCTATGAATTATATTCATTTTGTTTCACTGATATAGTAAAGACTATGGTGGGTCTCAGGTTTTGTTTTTGAAGCAAGCAAAAGCTGCCAAGTGTCATTGTCTACGTAAATATGAAATGAGGCCCGATTGTTTCTATAATATAAATAGAGAAATGTGGAGACCAGAACATGTCACCTTCTACAAGTTTCTCAAAAGGTAGATAAAAGCAATAGAGTGCCACATATCCCCAATTAAGTAAAGCAGAGATTGCCATGTGTCCTTTGTTGAGGCAAGTAGAAATTACCACCTGTCCCTATGCCTTTTTTTAAAGTTTCTTGAGCAAGAAATGCTATGGGTCTTATTTTATATTAAGTTGTTAAAGTTTTGAAGAAGCAGATTTTGATAGGTGTCAAAGGTGGAACATTCCTGAGAAAAGACACAAAAACATTATATGTAAAGCGGAGAGCGCTGTGTGTCTTCGATAAGGCTATGGAACAAGACAAGTGTCATTCTCCGATGTCTCCTAAGTAATAAGAAGGTTTTCAAGGAATTGGCCAAGTGTCCTCTTTTGTTTAATAGAAGGGAGAATCCTGTGATCTGTTTCAGCTAATGAACTGTGAAAAGATAGAGCATTTTAGAATCTAAGAAATATCTTCTGTTAGACACTTCCAGTTTAGTTAGATTTTAGTTGGACTATTAGATTGGGAACATACAAACAATCCAGAGTGAATCCAAGGCTATAAATAGGGGTATAGAGATCATCAGATATTTAGAGAGAATTTTTGAGAGAAATTGTCAAGAGTTTTAGACTTTTTAGAGCTATGATTAGGAATATCATTTGCCTTTGATCTATTTTCTTAAGTTAGAAATTTTATGTAACTATCCATGTTTTTGTGCCTCTTATGTGACTAGAGAATTAGTAATAAGATTGAATCCTGTGCCTTTGTTGATATTTTTTGTGTCATTGCAAAAGTAGTCTAAGCTATGTTGTCAAGAGTTTTAGACTTTTTAGAGTTGTGATTAGGAATATCATATGCCTTTGTTCTATTTTCTTGAGTTGGAAATTTTATGTAACTGTGCATGTTTCTATGCCTCTTATGTGACTGGAGAATTAAATAAGAAGATTGAATCATGTGCCTTTGTTGATATTTTCTGTGTCACTACAAAAGCAGTCTAAGCTGTGAGCCTCTATTTCTATTATCTTCATCTTTTACATTGATCATGCCTTATTTGCTCTTAAATGTAATCGAATCTTACATATAGTTTCACTGTGCTCAGATTAAGGGTAGAATTACATTCAGGCGCATTACCATAGTTAGATTTTCTTTCTTTGCATTTGTGTTTTTGTTAAAATTCCTATCCCTTTTCCTAGTATACACTCTATATAAAGAAAAGACCAGATTCTTAAAAATATGGAGGTTTTTTCAAGTCACAAGTCCCACATCTTAAAATTTCCCATTATTAGTTTTAGAAACAAGCACAATTTTAACCATCAACAGTTTTTGGCATGCCCGGTGGGACACTATATTGAAGTTTCTTTCAAGATCGTATGAACCAGAGAGCTATGAGGAGTCAGATCTGTGGACCAGTAACCAAATCATAATCTACTATAAATATAGTTATTATTTTGCCACCTTTGGTAACTAGTCCAAGAAGAAGAGTCAACCATTTTATACCAATACCAAGAGTAAATATGGGAGCCCCTATACGCCCAAGAAATTATGCAAGTTGGAACACTGGTAGTCCTTTGATTCTCCCAATACCACCAACCACTTGGGACCCTATCCTAGTGAATTCCCTAAAATCTCTACCCAAATTTAGTGGGAAAGACTTCAAAACACTTGAAGAACATCTATAGGATGTATCAGATGTCTGTGTTATACATGTTGTCACACAGCAAAATGTGGCCATAAGATTATTAGCAGCTTCTTTTAAAGGGAAATCTCTAGAATGGTACCGGTCCTTGACCCCAAATACCATATCTACATGGGATCAGCTTGGAGATATTTTCTTTGAAAGATTTGAAGAGAAGGGTGATAATTCTTCTTTATTACAGCTATTGATTAGCATCCAAAGGGCACCATAAGAAATAATGACTGACTTCAATTCTAGATATCAAAAGACTTGGGAAAGAATCCCTACTATAGCTAGACCATTACCAAGTATGGCTATAGTGTTTTATCTTAAGGCTTTAAATTTAGACATATCTGTTATGATTCAGTCACTTGGAGGTCAGACTCTATTAGAGGCTTATGAATGTAGTTAGAGCTGAAAATAATTTGATAGATGTTGGAAAGTTGTCTCCAAGGCCTCCCATGCCCATGTTTCTAGATATTTCCTTGCCATTACCTCAAGAAGGCCCTAAATACATATCCCCACCTATGTCTATGTACACATATCCTCAACCACCTGCTAAAGAAATTGTCCCTGCCCAATCATCTGAGCTAGATGATATCAAGAATATCTTAAGGACATTTTCTAATGAGCTGATTAATATGAAAAGACAATAAAATCCTTACCCTAGGCCTCCATATCAAGGCCATTAAGGAAATATATTTTCATCACAGCTAAGCCAATACCAGGGTCCTCAAAGGAAAAATAATCCTTAGCCATCAAACTAATTAGTTGCAGTCCCTACACCCTCACAAACTTTTCCCCCCAATTTGAATAGGGAGATTGTTCCAGGGCAAAATAATTATGTGGATAACATTAATGCTTGGTGTTTCCCTTGAAATAATGCTCATATTCCTAGAGATTGTCCCATGGGTAATCTACAACAAAAGGTGGTAGAGCAAAGAAGAATGGATGGACAGTTTGAAAGTTCCAGTGACAATCAAGCCTGCCAATCTTCTGGTATGCAAAATTTAGTCTTAATGGCTCAGATGCAAAGGATGTATTTTTAACAAGAGGAAGAAATAGCCTCAGAACATGCTCTATTCTCATGGGTTGAAGATGAAGAATCAGTTTTCTTGAACGAAGCTTCCACTTCCAAGAAACTAGTGGTGCAATTAGATTATTATACTAGATTAAAGAGAAGGATGGTGGAACAACTTGAAGTTGTAAATAGTCAGGTCATGGAGAATCCTCCATTTCAAGGACAAAGAAACATAGCTATCAGATAAGAAGTGCCTCAGTTGGTGTAGAATCAAGTGATTCCTACACAAATTGAAGAAAAAAAAAGATATCCTTATTCTCAAAGAACTCAGACTCTAGGACCAATAAATGTGGTGGATCAATTGAAGAAGACTCCAGCACAAGTATTAATATGGGATATATTTGCTATTATTGAATAGAAGACACTACTACAAGAATCTCTACAAGGCTAAGTAGTACCCAAATGTATTGTTATCAAAGGACCTACTAAAAAAGAAAAGCTCAAGGACATAGTTCATCTACAAACAACAGCCCTAGTGAACAATCCACCAGATGTAAGCAAATCCAAACCAGATCCCTTCTATTTAACTTTGATAGTTGGCAAGAAATTACTACATAATGCAATGATAGATTCAGGGGCTACTACTATAGTAATGCCTAAGCAGATAGTTGATGCTTTAAAAATAAAGTATGAACCACTCACTAAAGGAGTCATGCAGCAAGATGGCAAAGAAGTACAAACAATAGGGAGAATTAAACAACTCCCATTACAATTATATAATTATCCCAATATAATTGTAAATCAAGATGTAGTAGTCATAGATATACCTCCTATATTTAGCCTATGCTTATCCAGAGACTTTATAGCCAAGATAGGAGGATATATGTCCCTTGGTTGGTCTCACCTCATCCTAAGAACCAAATATGGTTCAAAGATGAAGATATTATCTGAGCCACTATATAAGGATCACATCACCAATGATCCAACCACAAATTTAGAGGTAGCTCATGCTATGATGAATAAAGAATAAAGGGTATTGGTTGAGGAATTAACTGAATGGACTGAACATGATCAAGAAGAGGAAAATGATCATTTATTAATAATGATGCAAAGTGACCCATATGGAAATTATGACTCCATTGGTCTGGGCACTTATGTCATATTTGAGAAAGATCATAAAATCCCAAATGTTTTAAAGGAAGAAAATTCAAAAGGTACCTATTCTATTAATCCTTAGGTTTCTCAACATGAATTCCATATTTTGAGTGAGAAGTCACAAGTGTATGCCTTAATCTCTGATGAAGAGATAATTTATGACTTTCTTCTTACTTTGCAAGATGATGTGGAGGAGTATGGAAATTTACTTGATCACGATTTGAATGACTTGTTTGAACTCATTGGGTCAGGTTATACTATTTTTTAAGGAGGCTGTGAGCTAGTTGCAGATGAACAAGATAACATTGAGACTTAATTACATATGCAAAATTATTGTAAACTTTCAGAATTATCCTTTCGAGAGGTTGGTAACTTTGAAATCATTAAAGAGGATGATCATGCAATAGAACCTAAGTTTGAGGTAGAAGGAGATAAGCAAATAAATGATATATATCAAATGGCTTCTGTTGATGAGAAAATAGTCATTAATTTCTTGATAAGACATACCAGTATCAAGAACTGACATTTGACAAGCTTTCAAGAAAAAGAAGAGTTTATATATGTTGGAAGTAGTTTTGACTCAGACTCACTCAAATGTAGGCCAATAAATGTGGCATACAAAGAAATCAAGCCACCAGAGCTACATCCAATTCACTTACTTGTCTAGCAACATAAGTCATCTTGTTATGAAGGAGACTTTAGAAATTCTTCTTTTGATCTAGGAGGGAGATAAAGATACTTTGTTAATGTATAATAGTTAGATAGTTTCCCCTTTCCGTATTACTTTATTTTCCCTTTTTTATTTTCCCACTTTTATTTTAAATAAGTGTTCTTTGAACACGTAGTCAGCAGCTTAGAGTTTTTCAAAATCTTCAAAATTTCTCAATGCATTGAATATCTTCCAAATCTTTATAAATCCTCAAGGTACCTTGCATTGCCACTTGCATAACATGTCTATCTCACTGTCCTATAAAGATTGAGTAAGATCTGCTAATGATTATCTGAGTTTAATGCCATTTTGAGACTTGATAGGTCAATAAATACCTCTTAGCAAGAGTTAAAGCTTACAATTTCTCAAACATTCTTGCATCTATGAGAAAATATCCTACTACTTGCATTTTCAGCTCCTAGTAAACTTGCTTCAGTGAAAGTGTTTCTATTTTTCAAAAGTTCATACCAGTTATCATAGATTAGTAGAGATGGAAGGAGCATAGTCTTCACAACAAGGAGCTAGGATGTATGAATCCCTTGACAAGTTTCTTGCAAGCAAGTCATATGCTTCAGCTCCTGCACAACCATTGAAGACCTATCCATGGACCAGAATCCCTAAAGTTGGTCAAGCAAGTGACCCAGTAAAGATAAAAGATTATGCAGATGGAGTCACAGACCCAATTTTTCAAAGAGCTAGTAGCAAAACTCTTAGAGAAGGGGCACACCAAAGGTGTCTTTAGAGGGCTAGAGTAGGGCAATATGAGACATTTTACATGAGGATATGGACTTTACAACTGGAAAAATTCATTGTCCCAGACGTACATCCATGCCTTGACTTGGTTGAATTATGCGCATACTTGTTCCATGCACCCTCAAGCACCATTCAATAGGGTCCATTCATGGTGCAAATCACACTACAGGCTATCAGGGACATGTTAGCCCTGTATCATGATATGACAGCTACATTTCCCACTATTTCTAAAATGCAAAGAATGTGGGCAAACATTAATACTCAGTTGAGGTTCTTAAGATCTGAATTACAAATGGGTGATGATGACACTACTATGCCTACACTCCCTACAGTAAGAGCCCAATTCACACAAGCTATCCAAGACACACTATCTATGATGGCTTTCATCTTTGGCATGAAAGATGATATGGTAATTTATAGAGAAAAAATGGCTATCCTCTTCAGGCTGAAGACCGTTGACAAAACTCAAGAGTATAGGCTTGACTTTTCTAAACAAATTGCTTTCTCAATGGTGGAAAAACTAGCCTAGTTCAAATCAAAAGGAGTTTTTAGGTACTCTTCTTATTTGTTTCACCTCATGCTATATCAAAAATCTAACCTCTTTGCCCAACATATGCATCTTGATATGTATGGCCCAAGTTTTGATCTCCAAAGGACCACTCCTGTGTCTACATGGACACATATTTTTTCAAAAACTAGTGACCCATATGAATTCTAGGAATTATTTGTTACCCCTACTTTTTGTCACCTCAGCCCTGAACCAGTTATGAATAGACTATTCCCAAGTGTTTCAAACCTTCTGGCTAGTTGTCCAATTCCTTGTGATTTCTATTTTGGATCCCACCATATAATTATAAGATTCCATGGTTTTTGTGGGGAACCAATGTTGCTACCTAAGATTTTGACTCTTAGGTTAGTATTCTTAGAGGTCACCAGGGAGGTATCTATAGTAGATAATGAATATGGATCTGGGAAGAGGAAGAGGAAAATGTATGAGCTCCCATAGATGATAACCATCATGGTATTGGAAGCCAGAGATACTGAGATTGTGCTGCTTAGAAAGCTAGCCTTCTTGGGTTTCCTACTAGTCGAAGATAAATGGGTATATGACCCAAATGGTTTCATAGCTTCTTGGATAAGGAATAATAGGGTTACAACTAGAATTTCACATGAAGGCCACCCTTTTTGGGAAAATAGGAAAAATCCTAGAGAAGATACTCCTGGATTTTATGTTGAATTAACATATTTTCCCCTTCCACAAAATAGACCCTGGGAAACATTCTATGTTAAGCAGAGGGATTTTGACTCTAAAGTTAGAATGACTTCTAACTTAAGAAGGGCATTAAAGAATAAAGATTGGGATGCTGAGAAAATAGAAGCCTATTGGAAATATAGGCAAGAAATTTGTCAGACAACTCATTCTTTTGGGAACGTGGACATAGATGAGAGATGGGAAGAACTATGGGATAAGTGCCATCTGTCACCTGTATCTAGCCTTGACACAAGAAATTTGCTAACATAAGGTGTAGAGATGGAATCTAGAGCAGGATAAAGCCAAGAGTCACAGGCCTCAGGGCAAACTGAAGCTATAATAACTATATCAGTTTGGCCCCAATCTCTCAGCATCATGGAAAAGTAAAAGAGTGTGGTGAATTCACCACCAAAAGCTTCCCCATCAACATTGGTTATTGAAATTCCTAGTTCTCCACAAGCATCACTAACGGTATTAGTAGATGTGGTAGGAAAAGAAACACAACCAAAAGAAGAAACACCCAAGAAGTGAAAGAGGGTGCAGTTTCTATTTGATTCAAAAGAGGAGTTAGACCCCCCACAATGCCAATTATAGAGTACTGTAATTGCTCTTCAGGTAAGTATTATTCTTCCTTCTCCTTCTCAATCTATTTCTTCTCCTATTGGCATGATCATTCCATTTAGCCAGATGACATCCCCTGCCACCTCTGCTATTCCCATTTCTCACTTCACCCCATCTATACCACCTCAAGCTTTAACATTACCTCATTTCCCCCCCTCTGTTCCCAATAAAATTTCCCCTCAGATTGCCCATAGCCAACAATTGGCTATTTAATATGGTTTTCCATAGGGACATCCTTTTGTGGGTGGGCACATTGCCTCTCCTTCTACCTTCCAGACCCAAGCAGATGCTGTTAGGAAGGCAAGGGAAGCCCAAAGAGAGAAAAATAAGATCAAGGAAAATAAAGCCTTGGCTACACCCCATCTATGGTCACAATTTGACCTCATTCATCAACAATTGATGATGACTCATTTGTCACCAAATGTAATCAAGCCAAGTGAGTAGATGCAACTGGAAGACTACACAATGAATGTAATGGCCATAGATATGCCCCTTTTCAGACCACAAGACAAAATTGAGCTACTAACCAAATCCACTTCTACAGTTGTTGAAGACTACTTGAAGACATCAAGGAGGTTATAGAAGATGGAGGCTGATTTAGCCAAGGAAAAGGCAAACTGTAATAGTTTGACCATAGAAATCAATAGAAAAGACAATGAGATAGAGAATCTGAATAAAAAGTTGCAAGATATTGTTTCTCTTCAAACTCACCAGGCAGTCCAAGCCCAAAATGACTCCTTAAAAGTAGGGCTAATGTAGGTAAAATATGTGGTGATGACCCTAAGGTGGGAAAAAGCAACATTGCAAGAAAAATGTGAGGAACATCTGCTATAGGTTACCCAATTGCAACAAAAGTTGCTAAGTGAATAGAACAATACTATGGTTATAGAAGCCCAATTTCAAGAAGAGTAATAAAGAGCAGAATAATTGACATTGGAGCTAGCTAATAGGCCAAATAATGTCAGAGTGTTAAGTTTGGTGAAGGAGCTATATGAATCCATGTGGAAGAGAATCTCTTCAGAGATTATTTATCTTAGGCCTTCTCTCACCTTCCTACTAAATGCACAAAAATTGTTCGAAAAGGTGGAGAATTTAGTTGCAAACACTCTTGCTACACTTTATGGGAGAGTATTGGACTCTGAAACGTTGATGTAAAAGCTTTATGATGCAATGGATGGAACATTGTCAGCATCAAGAATTGAGAATAGAATGGTCACTGCTAAGCGAGTGAATGAGGTTCTCAGTTGCAATTCTATAGCCATAAGTTATAGAGAGCTCCTAGATGTCATGAAAGAAATAATCAGTGAAATGAAATAGGACATTAAAGATCTAGTGCAATTAGGTCTTCCTTCTCTGTTTCCTGATGACAACGCGGTGCTAATGGTTGATGAAATTAAACATTTGCTATTAGCCAAACAGAGTGATTAGATAGTTTTTTAGGATTTAAGGGATGATTCATTCATCCCTAAAGTAGATGCTATTTTGATTCCTATTTCCCAACTTGAATTCAAATTGAAGGCTATAGTTCAAATTTTGCAAAATTTTTCACACAAGGATATTATTAACCTTGATTTAGCCTTTAATGAATTACAGAATAAGTAGGTTTTATTTGATAATGAATGGTCTGGCTATCAAACAACATTAATGAAGCTATAATTTTTAAATTTTGATCTAGCAGAAGTTGTGGTTTCTTTTTTGAGTAGGCTCAAAAGTCCTTGGGGTTGCCAATAACTATAGAGTAAAAAATACTCTACGTTTCATTCTGATTATCAACATCACATGATCCAAATCACTCTCCATACACATTTTGGTCTAAGACAATGAAGTTTACATTCAAAGCTCAAGCTTGATGTTCTTTTTTCCTCATTTTTCTCTAAGTGTTAAAGTCAAGCGGAAGCTGCCAAGTGTCAATTTTTGAGGCACTTTTCATAATTTCAATAAGGATATGATACGTAGCACATGTCCCATAGTAACTCAATATAATGTGACAAGTGTCATCATATACATTTCATATCGACATCCAAATTTCAAATCTCTTTCGAGCGGAAGGTTTTCAACAAGGTAAAAGTCAGGATCAGGCGGAGGGTGATAAGTGGCAATCGTGAAAGGTTTCAATTTGCTTTTATAAAAGTGACAGAAGATGCCACGTATCTCAAATGAAGAGAGTGGAAGCCACCATGTGTCAACCTTTGAATTATCTTCATTTTGTTTCACCGATATAGTAAAGACTATGGTGGGTCTCAGGTTTTGTTTCTGTAGCAAGTGAAAGCTACCAAGTGTCACTGTCCATGTAAATATGAAATGAGGCCTGATTGTTTCTATAATATAAATAGAGTGATGTAGAGAATAGCATGTGTCACCTTCTATAGTTTCTCAAAAGGTAGCTAAAAGTAGTGGAGATCACCACATATCCCCAGTTAAGTAAAGTAGAGATTGCCACGTGTCCTTTGTTGAGGCAAGCAAAAATTGCCACCTATCCCTATGCCTTTTTTAAAAGCTGCTCAGGTGAGAAATGCTATGGTTCTTATTTTTTGTTAAGTTGTTAAAGTTTTTAAGAAGTAGATTGTGACAGGTGTCAAAGGTGAAACACTCCTGAGCAAAGACACAAAAAGATTATAGGTAAAGCGGAGAGCACCGTGTGTCTTCGGTAAGGCTACGAAACATGACAAGTGTCATTCTCCAATGTCTCCTAAGTAATAAGAAGGTTTTCAAGGAATTGGACAAGTGTCCTCTTTCTTTTAATAAAAGGGAATGTCCTACAATCTGTTTCAGCTAATGAACTACCACAAGAGAGAGCATTTCAGAATCTAAGAAATATCTTTTGTTAGACACTTCTAGTTCGATTAGATTTCAGTTGGGCCATTCGATTGGGAACATAAAGATAATTCAAAGTGAATCCAAGGCTATAAATAGGGGTACAGAGATCATCAAATATCATCAGATACTTAGAGAGAATTTTTTGAGAGAAATTGTCAAGAGTTTTAGACTTTTTGGAGCTGTGATTAGGAATATCATTTGCCTTTGTTCTATTTTCTTAAGTTGGAAAGTTTATATAACTGTGCATGTTTCTATGCCTCTTATGTGACTAGAGAATTAATAAGAAGATTGGATCCTGTGCCTTTGTTGATATTTTTTGTGTCATTGCAAAAGTAGTCTAAGCTATCTTGTCAAGAGTTTTAGACTTTCTAGAGTTGTGATTAGGAATATCATATGCCTTTGTTCTATTTTCTTGAGTTGGAAAGTTTATGTAAATATGCATATTTATGTGCCTCTTATGTGATTGGAGAATTAAATAAGAAGATTGAATCATGTGCCTTTGTTGATATTTTTTGTGTCACTACAAAAGTAGTCTAAGCTGTGAGCCTCTCTTTCTATTGTCTTCATATTTTACATTGATCATGCCTTGTTTGCTCTTAAATATAATCGAATCTTACATATAGTTTCACTATTCTCAAATTAAGGGTCGAATTACATTCAGGCACATCACCATAGTTAGATTTTCTTTCTTTGCATTTGTGTTTCTATTAAAATTCCTATCCCTTTTCCCAATATACGATCGATATAAAGAAAAGACCAGCTTATTAAAAATCTGGAGGTTGTTTCAAGTTGCAAGTCCCACATCTTGAAACTTCCCATTATTTGTGTTAGAAACAAGTGCAATTTTAACCATCAACATAAGGCATGGTCCATGGACCTTTAAAATGTAGCTCATGAATTGATTAGCCCAAAGGGAATCTTATTATAAGCAAAGGTTCCCCACTTCATGGTGAAAGCTATCTTCATCCTATCTTATTTTCCAAACAACACCTAGTTATAACCTAAAAATCCATCAAGAAAAGACATCATGGCTGAACCTGAAACAACTTGTATAACCTGGTCAAGAGAAGGAAGAGGATAGTTATCTTTTTTAGATGATTTATTTAAGTTCTTAAAGTCAATACAAAGTCTATTATCACCATTTTTATTCCTAATTGGCAGTGAATTAGCCACCCAGGTAGAATGCATGATGGGGAAGACTATCCTAGCATCCAGTAGTCTCTTAACTTCCTTGAAGATCATTGGTTCTAAGATAGGGTTTACAAGCCTCTATTTCTGCCTAAATGGTTTATAATTTTCTTTAAGAGGGATGGTGTGATTGATGACCCTTAGATCAAAGATATTTAAGTCATCATAAGACCATGTTATGGCATCCCTGTATTAGGTAAAGAGCTCTTTGGCTTCTCTTTTTTAATGTTTATGTATGATTTTCCAATATTTACTAGCTTGGGTTGATCTTGGAAACCAAGATCAATAACATTATAGTCTTTCCCACTTACCTTGGGAATATTAGAAACCTCAATCAGTTTGCCTTGATCAAATAGTCTCTCTAAAGCAATCATCCCCTTAGGGATCTTGTTGTCATTCAATTGAATGACTTTACCATCAAACTTATCCTTGTTAGATACATTTTCATCAGTCTCATCAATAATATGAGCATTAACTACTCTAGAATTGGTCATGAAATCTAATATCTATTGATCATCACTAAAAAAATGAAAATGGTTAACATTATTAGGAATTGAAGGACAAAGAATCAACTCAATGCTAAAATTGGGGGAATCTTAGTTGGGTATGAGGTTGGCTACAACAAATGCCAACTCATCAACAACTTGGTTATTTTTTCTTGGGATGGAAATGATTCTAAAATCATCAAATGACTAAATGAAATCATAAACCCTAAAATTGTACCTTTTAAGGTATGAGAGTTTTCATTTATATTTTCTTCTTACTTAGTTGACCACTAGTTTTGAATCCCCATAAACTAGTAGTTCTTTGACCTTGTTCTTTATATAAAATTGTAAACCTTGGACAAGGGCCTCATATTTATCAATATTGTTAGTGCAAGGAAATTAGAATATATAAGAAGCATGGTATTTCTTACCAATAGGGTCAATAAGAACAATGCCTACTCCAAATCCAACTTTAAACCTAGCACCATCAAAATGCAATTTCCATGGTCCAGGAATAACATGAGCATTATTAGGATCACATACCTTATCAATATCTAGGTTGAAAACTCCTAAGTCTAAGTCAATTATGTTGACCCTCTCATTCACAACATTATACTCAAATATCATGTGTTTCATCTTTGGCTCTCTCTCAACCCTGATATAATTAGGAACTCCCTTCCAAGGTAGCCACAAATGTGAACAAGCTATGGTCATGTAAACCATTCAGAGATTTGGTCCACTCCCTACTTAAAAGTATTCCATAAACATTAGGTATATCAACAAATTGAATATCAATGAATTTTTGAACTCTGGGATTAGAGTCTAGTTGCATATGAACATTTAAAAGTTCCCCAATTACCTTGACTCTAGATTTGTCTAATTAAGTTACAACTCTATCAAACTTAATAGGGATCAAGCCAAGTTGTTTGCATATACTTGCTAGCATGATGTTTGTATATTTACTAGAATATAATAAGAAACTATGCAAATTCTTACCAAACATCCTAATAGTGAGCAGGAAAGGGGGAGATTCAACTTTGGCTTTGTGCATAGTCACATTGACATGGTTAGCCTTGGGTGGCTTGTTGCATTTCTTTGACAATGAATCCAATAAAAGGTATCTTTGCTATGTGATCTATGTAAATTCATGTAATGTAATATTGGCCTTTATCTTCTTCATATCCTCAACTATATTATATCTAGTTTTATTAGAACTAGGAATATCAATGTTAGGCTTAGAGGTACTCCATTTAGGTGGCTAAAGATTATTTCTTGAAAAAGTGTTTGGAGGGGTTTCAAAGTTGTTTGGAGGCATTGAGGTAGGCAAGGGATGCCTCTAATCTCTATTCCTCAAGGGATATGTCTTCTTCAAGAATTTTTGGAAGGCATATATCTCTTTAGGGATCTCATCAGGTTTATTCTCCTCTTGAAAGGGGAAATCAAAGGCCTCCACTATGAAGGCTTGATCATATCATTTGGATCCAGAAGAACCTGCACCATTATCCTTGTTAGGGACTACTTCAAATGTATATAATTATTCTTATAAAGCCTCAAAAGCTTTTCAAAACTCAATGCATTCAATTTCACCATGCTTTGTTGTAAAATGCACTCTACAATAATTAGGGAATGTTATATCAATAAGGTTAATGTCCATGGTCTTGTTTTCAAAACATGGCTCATTATTCCTAGTATTATGAAAACTATCATTATAAAATCTATTATTTGGCCTATTATACCATTAAAATGAGAAGTTCCTACCAGATATTTCAATAGTATTTACAACTTGTTTTTATAGTTGAATAAAATTAGTATTCAAATTTTGGACCATTTTTAGTGTAGAATCATTCTCATTTTTAGGAGTTTTAGAATTATGTACTTGGTTATTGTTTTTGATAGGTTCATCAAGAAATAAGGGTTCTAAACCCTATATAAAGTAGCCTCCAGGATAATAAGGCCTCAAACAAGCCATAAATAGTACATTACCAACACAAAAAATAGATAAAAAATGAAGAAACACAAAATCATGAAAACAAACAAGACCATTATGGACTATCAATAGTCCTATATTTGGAAAAAAATTGACCATATCCTTGTAATCACCAAGGCTTTCCACCTTGACATCCTTGACCTTATCATCAAAGTCTTTGAAAACAATAAACACTAAAGCCACATGGTAAAGAGCCTTGGTATAAAATTATACCATTTATTCTACATCTTATCCATCTTAGCTTTGAACTCCACAAGTTTATTAGTAGTTGTAACACACAACAAGCAGTTTCCATTCTTCTTGTCATGAGCTTCATCAATAGCCTCTTTCATCTCCGAGCTTGACTTGTTTAGTTCAGTAAAGTGTTTTTCTCCTTCATCCTCATGAATAGATGTAGTAGGTGATTCATCTTCTCCCTCCCCCATGGTATCCTCAAAAAAATTAGAGTCATAAAAAATTTCAATGCCCTTGGGGTGAGTGGATGGGATTCTAATAATACTGCTAGATCTACAAACTCTTATACCACTAGGCTTCTCAGTACCACCCCCATAATCACTCCCCTCTTATTTGGGACCTGGGCATAAATATTTTATGGGCTCCTCAACCTTTCTAGAGTCCTCCTTCTTAGTTTTAACCTTCTTAGACATGTTTCCCTCATCTTCCCTAACCTTCTATTCCCTTTTAGTGGGCACCATCATATCCACCTCAGTCTCCTAGTTAGGGGTCATAAGTTTTCCACTAAATTTATTTAGATATTTAAGCTTGGAATTAGAGGTTGGAGTCTGAGTAGAAGTACTACATTCTTCAATCCTAAGGCTTCCCTTTAGGTTTTTATAGGATCTTTTGGAAGTCCCAATGGATTTCATATCTTTACCTTTGATATAAAGAGTCAAAGTCAACATGTTGTCCTCAAGAACATAGAATTTAATAGGTTTCAGTGGGAAAAATTCCAAATAGAATTGGTACAACCTTAGAATGAGGCCATGGTGAATGGGAATGAGAGGGGAGTTATGATTTTTAGCATAGGATTCCTTGGCCAGTTTAATAAAGTTCTCCAGAGAGGACAACAAAAATAAGGGAAAATTGATCTCCATTTTATTCCTATAATGATTGAGAAAGGAAAAGTGGTAATGGTAAAATACCTTGAATCTACCCTCAAGTGTGAAGCATTTCATAATCATGAGGTATATCTTCCCCCATGGCTTTGACAAATTCTCCTTTTCAAATCCCCCATGAAGCTTCATATTGAATTATCCTTCTCTGAAGAAAATCACCATATTTTCTAGGTATATCACCTTACTATGTCTACAATTATTTTTACCTTTTATGGGGAGCCCCATGGATTACCCAATCACTTCCTCCAAGACTTCAAAACCAATTCTCCCCAAATGGACCTATCTAGAATCTTCCTCCAAGACTTCACAAACTAGAGAGATAGATTATCATCATGTCCATTCATCACATTAAGGAATGGAGCCACCTCTCCCTCTTATATAATGTGTTAGACCATAATTTCCTAGAATAATTCCTTAGGGTAGGTCATCTCAATCTTAATAATGTCACCACCCATTTTCAAATCATGAAAATCATGTAGCTAGAGAAAAATATTAAAGGGAATGAAAGACTATTTAGTAATATGCCTTATAATATTAATAGGCCCCTCCAAGTACTTCCATTGGTTCCAAGACCATAAAAATATAAAAATGATGGCATAATAATTCAGAAGATTCACATTACATTTTCCACCCTGGTTATCATCCTCAGAGAAGACCCACACTTGCCACCTCAATTAAAAATGATGATCACTTGAGATGGGGATTATGGGGAATTGATTACTCCCTTGCCATCACCATGCCCTACCATCACGTTCTATCTCACCATCCTCTTTTGATAATTTATCCTCTTATTAAACTATTCAATAGTCTTTTGCCTCCTCAACATCTTTTCAAGCTAGGTTGTCATCTGATCTATCCATCTACCAATGTCTTGTCAACTTAGCTTTCTAATAAGCCCTTCATTTATTTAAGACTTTCTCAGATATATCCCATAACTCATTAGCATATTTATGGGTCTCCTATTCATCTTTCCTCTTTTCCTATCCTTAGTTCTACTTTAATAAAATTGAAAAATTAAAACCCTATTCCTACCATTCTGAGTTTGAAATCCAAAAATTCTAGACTCCTAAAAAGACTTATTGCCTTACCATAAGAAATAGCCACCTCCACTAAGCCAGAATGTGATAATGACACACATCCCTTAACATCTACTTTGTTTATGTACTTCCATCCTTATTAATTATATTTTGAATCTCAAGAGGTGACCTAGACATAAGCCTCCAACACTGCTAGCCATTGTTGTTACTTCCCAAATTCACCATAGCATCTGTGACAACATTACCTTCCATATATATATAAGAAATATTATATTCTTTAAAATAATTGAGAAGTAACTAGATATCACCAATAATATCTATCAGAGTCCAACCTATACCTATTGAACCTGAGGAAACGTTCACTATAAGCTACAAATCCTCTTCCACATGAAGGTGTCAAATGTTCTGGAAGATAAAAAGTTTAATAAACCATAACATGGATAAATATTCAACCACATTATTACTTTAAATTTCAATTCCCCTAGTATAATTAGCCACATAAATTCTCAAATTTGATCTAATTATGCCTCCTCCACTAGCCACCCCTAGATTCCCTTTGGCTGCCCAATGAAAGTTGAGCTTAAACCAATCTTTTTGAGGTACAATCCATTTAGTTCTAGTCCTAATTATCTTTTTGGAATTATTAATTTGATAGATATTTGGATTAATATTCCATTATTTCAATAGTCTCTGATCTTCCTCTCCATGTGGGTTTTCAATAGCTTTAAATTTGCAAGAATTGATATTCTCTATCAACAATTTGGAGAAATTCTAAAACACCTCCAAGGGGGTTTTATAATTTTCACTAAAAATTCTATTATTTCACTCTTTCCATAAATTCTAAGAGAGGTGAGGGGGAATTTGTAACCATAACTCTTTAATAATCAAAGAATTAGGTCAAAAGGGGGGTGTCCAATCTCTAACCAGGGCCACTACCTTGTCACTAAAAACCCAACACAAATTCAATCTCTTTATAATAAGACTCCAAACCTCCCAAGTAAATTTGCATTTTAGAAGGTGGGTGACTATTTCTTCCTCTATACCACAAAAAATACACCTGTTTGGAATTTTAAAACCTCTCTTATTTAAATTATCAAGAGTCAAGATTTTGTTATGAATTAAGGCCCACCAAAATAAGTTGATTTAAGGTAAAAGTTTAGACATCCATAATTTTCCCCAAAGCCTATCTTTTCTAGGTTCTAAAAACAATCCATAGGCACTTTTCACACTAAATAGACCTTTGTTATCCTTATCCCAAATCATCTAGTCTTTTTTAGGAAAGATGGATTGTCTATAGTTAGTCATATCCTTCTATAGCTAAAGATCCATCTCTTTATCCTCATCTTGATTAGTTACATAATCCATAATATTATTCCAACTCATGATACACCCATTCTTGCTAATATAATTGGTCACTTTATCATCAAATAATCTATTGTCTCTATCCATTAATCTACCATAATCCAAATCTTTGAGGGGTAGGTCCTTTAACCATATATCCTCCTAAAAATTGACATTTATACCATCCCTAATATTCCATCTAATACCTCTATGAAGGAGAACCCAAGTTTTGAGGGTTCCATTCCAAATGATAGAACATTTATGAAGTCCAATATCAGTTAGTAGCGTGTAACCTATATCCCCATTGAGATACTTGGCATTCATGATATCACCCCAATCCTTATTACCTTTAAATAGGTTCCATCCTATCTTTGTCATGAGGGCCTTAGTCATGAGATGAATCCTTCTCAAGCCTAAATCCCCCTAGTATTTGGAAGTATAAACCTTCTCCCATCCTACTAATGCAATTCTCCTCTTTTCTTCCACTCCAGACTAGAGATTTTTTTTTGAATATGCTCAATCTTCTCAGCCACATATCTTAGGATTTTGAAAAGACTTATTAAGTAATTAGGTATACCTTGAAGGGATGCTTTAAGGAGTTTAAATCTACCAACTTGACTCAATAAAGCTCATTTACATCTAGCCAAATTTCTCTACATTCTCTCAATAATCATATTCCAATAATATGATGACTTTAGTGATCGTGAGTGGAAGGCCAAGGTAGGTAGCATGAAAATTTGCACTAGAGTAGCCCAAAGATTTGGTAATTTTTTGCTGCAAATCATTTTGGGTGTTTAGAAGATAGATTGGATTTTCTCAAATTTAATGATCCACATAGAGGCTTCTCCATAAACATTGAGTAATATTTTCTATCTACTAGCCTCAACCATTAAAGTAATACCAAACAAAATAGTATCATCAACAAACTATTGGATGACTGATGGCTAGACAATAAAAGTAGGATTAATACCCTTAAGACATCCCTATACCAATAAGTTATATGTATTTATACCCAACACCTCTACCATCAATATTAATAGATAAGGAGAAAGAGGGTTTCCCTATTTGAGGCTTCTCCCTAAGGGGAAACAAGCATTGGGGGAACCTAGTTATTGTTAGTACCACCAGTTAGTACTAAATATTTTTGATCATTTGTATTGAATCCATTAGTGTCATAATGAATCAAAAATACAAGGTTTTGATTGGGAACAACATGACTCAAGGGAAATTGATTGAGGTTTTTAAGTTGATTTAAGGTTGGGATATTTTTGTTATTATTTGGAAAGATGTTCATAGTGCGAATATGTGGGTTAATGTTTGGAACAAAATAGGCCATCTATCCCTGGGGATGCATTTGATCATTGATGGTTACTAGCTTAGAATAGGCCCTAACTAATCAAGTTATAACTAGCATGGATATCTTCAAGAATACAGAGGTCATGGGATCTATTACATCCTTGTAGATTTCTAAAGCTAAGATACCATCAAGATTATAGGATTATATGGTCCTGCTATACATTTTCCAAAATCTAGCATTAAAGGACCTTATAGGATCACTTTCATCTCTTCTAATGGTGGTGAACTGATGGTAAATAACATAAGGATTGACAATCTTACTAAACTGATCTATGAACACATTGGTGAAAACATCCCAACTAGTGATATAATTATTAGGAAAATTCAAGAACCATTCATAAGCAACATCTTTAAAGGTAAAGGGGAATAACCTACAAGCCACATCCTCATGAATAATATTTAGCAACCTTAAAGTAGCTTTAAAATATTTTATGTTCTCTTTAACAATTACTATACCTATTGGACTAAATGTAGGCAAACACTTCTTAGGGTTACATGAGAGATCATTTACCACACTAGACACATTGATTGAATATTCTCCCAACCAAGCCATACCTAAATGAAGGTTTAAGGCAAAGGTACCTTGAAGGGATAAACTTGGCAAATATTTGGATCTCTTGCATCTACCTTTATCATGCCTAGATTTTCTTGTTGGAAATATTGTCATTGATGTCAAAGGTATAGCATTATTGGTGATAAAGGCCCCATTACATTTAATAATGTTTGTAATAAATATATCTTGGATAATGTGTGTTAATATTTATTTAATATTAAAAAATATATTTTTGGTTGCATATGAGACAAAAGAAGGGCCCATGGAGAAGTCAAAGAGCCATAGGGTAAAGACAAAAGAAGGATGGGATGCATTTTCCCATGAAGAGTGATCTTGGGGAATTCCAAGAGTCACCAAGTGAAGACAAAAGAGGAAGGGCACAATTTCTCATGAAGGGACACTTTGAGGAATATGAAAAGTCACCAAGATAAGACAAAAGAGGGAAGGACATTTTTGCTCATGAAGGGTTACCACATGACTTTTCAAAGGAAAGGATATGAAGGGTCATACAAGTTTGGCACCATTTTCTGAGGATTGAAGGGTCATAAAGGGGGAAGGCCAAAGGTCATTTGGAAGGCTGTAAATAAAGGATTGAGAAGCCATTTGTAATGTGAGTGATAGAGGTTGATTTGATATTTTAATATCTAGCTTAGAAGAGCAATTGTGAGAGATGAATATGATTTGTATTTATTATATCTAGCTTAGAAGAGCAAAGGTGAGAGAGAGAAAAGAGATGTAATGAACTATCATCTATTGAGATAGCAACATTGAGAGATAGTTGTGTGGTATACACAAAGGGGTTGGTACTCCTGTGGGTTGGTGCTCTTGCAAGTTGGTGCTTGTGAATACTATTTGGGTTGGTGCTCATTCATATACTTGATATTGTTTTCCATGGTTTTTCCCACATTGAGTTTCCACGTTATATCTGGTGTCTCTCTCTATCTTGTATGGTGTTTATTGTTTCAATTTTATTGCATATATTGAATGTTTGATTAAGTGGAATTTGATAAAGGGAAAGTTTTATAAGATATATGATATACTGATTCAATCCCCCTCTCAGTATATCCTATGCTTAACAATTGGTATCAGAGTAGGGTCCTTTTTGAAAAAAATTTATAGCTTAAAGGTAGATCAAGAAAGCACAAGATGGCCATACATGAAGGTGCCTCTACAAGTAAAAGAATAGTTGATCAAGAAGAAGAAGAGGATGAAGCCGAAGTGAATATGGAAGGAGAACTCATGTTTTCCTTAGAAGAGTTAAAATCTATTGAAAAGAAAAATAAAAAATTGAAGCGCCAGATTGAGAAAAATGAAAAGGAGTCAAAGGAGATAATTGAAGATCTACAAGTGCACTTTGAAGAAGCCAAGAAGAATGAAGAAGATCTAACAGCATAGTTGGAAATAGTAAGAAAAGAATGTGAGAGGTATGCTATTGAAATTGCTTCTTTAAAAGTAGATCCTGATAAAACAAATAAAGCAATCAATGATAGAGTAGCCAATGATTCAAAATTTGAAAATAACACTAATATGTTGAATAAGATATTAGAAATCCAAAAGGCAATATTAGATAAGATAGGTATCAGTTTTGAAAAGAAGAAGAGCTATGTTGAAGCTCTTACAAATGAGGAAACAAGAAGGGAAGAAGTGAAGAATACATAGGACAAAGAAGGCTGGAAGGAACAAAGCTATAAAAGGCAACCAGGTCAGAGATACACAAACAGGTCCTATTTTTATGGTTATTATTTTTATTTTAATGGATATGGTCATAAGAAATTAGAGTGTAGAAAAAGAGCTAATAATCTCAGAAATAAGGAAAAGGAAGGTCATTTAGAGTCAAGTAGAAGTTATAACTCTTTTTCTCCTCTATAAAGCTTTGATGAAGAGACCATAATTTGTTATAAGTGTAACAACTTTGGACACATAGCTTAGTATTGTATAAGCATGTTCGAGTCAGTCAAGAAGGACCAGATTTTTAGGGCTCCATTCATCAAGAAAAAGGTTCAAACATGGTAGAAGAAACAACCTGAAGGTTATATGTGGGTCCAGACAACTTTGCTTACAAGAAATGAAGAAAAGCTATGGTTTATTGATAGCAAATGTTTGAGGCACATGAAAGGAGACAATAGCAAGTTCATAAGCTTAAAGAAGATCAATGGTGGCACAGTGAAATTTGGAGACAATACTACTGCCAAAATTGTTGTAAAAGGTACACTAAGTTTAGATAATGGTAGAACTAAAATTGTAAATGTTTTATATATAGAAGGTCTTAAGCATAATATTTTGAGTGTAAGTCAAATGTGTGATCAGGGGCACACACTAAAGTTTTATGTAGAAGGTTGTGAAATTAGAATAAAAGATTTAGATGTATTAGTTGTAGATGCTCAGAGAATAGGTAATAACTTATATATGCTATCAGACATTAAAGGTTAAAAATGTTGTTTGAGTTAGATTGAAGAAAGTTGGCTATGGTACAAGAGAATAGGGCACATAAATTTTGACAATATTATCAAAATCAACAAAAAGCAATCAGTCATGAATCTACCAAAGATTACAAATCTATCTAACACACTTTGTGGACCTTGTCAGCATGGGAAGTAGGCTAGAAGGTGGTTCAAAACAAAAGAGTACTTGACCACTCAGATGCTATAGCTTGTTCACATTGACCTATGTGGAAATATGAGGACTCAAAATACTCAAGGTGATAAATATTTCATGTTGTTTATTGATGATTTTTCACGTATGACTTGGATAATATTTTTAAAGAAAAAAATAGAAGCTTTTAGACAGTTCAAAGCATTCAAAGCATTAGTTGAGAATGAAACTAATCTAAAGATTAAGTGTCTAAGATCAGATCAAGGAGGAGAATTCATGTTAGATCAATTTATTGAGTTTTGTGAAGATCATGGAATAAAGAGACATTATTCAGCAGCCAGAACTCCATAGGAAAATGGAGTAGTTGAATAGTAAAATAGAATAGTTTAGGAACTGGTGAGAACAATGCTAACTGAATCCAAGATATAAAATAAATATTGGAGAGAGAAAATTGGTATAGTAGTGCATATTTAGAATAGAGCTTTATTAAGAGTCAACAGTGACAAGACTCCTTATGAGCTATGGAAAGACAAACCAACAATAGTTGATTATTTTAGAGTTTTTGGTAGCAAATGCTCCATAAAGAGAACTGATGAAAAACTTGGTAAGTTTGAATCTAGAGTAGATGAAGGTATATTTCTTGGTTATTCTTGAAAAATTAAAAATTATAAATGTTATAACAAAAGAACCAAGAAAATTGTTGAAAGTGCAAATGTCAAGATAGAAGAAGATGGAACACAAAGAATTAGTGATCCAGTAGACATTCCTGAAATCATTGAAGAGGAAGGCTTTGAAGAATTAGATGAAGATGAGGAAAAGGAGAAGGAGAAAAAGGGCACCAAGACTCCATCTAAATATGTTTAGAGAAATAATAATGAAAGTGACATCATCAGGGATATAAAAGAAGGAATTTTCACTAGAAAAATGATGGTAAGTGAATCTGAACAAGTTAATTTCTCTTTGTTATCTAAAATTCAGTCTAGAAATTTTTTAGAAGCTAGACATGATGAGCATTGGGTTAAGGCTATGGATGAAGAATTAAATCAAATAGAAAATAGTGATACTTGGGAATTAGTGCCTAGACCAAAATATCACAATGTGATAGGAACAAAATGGGTTTATAGAAATAAGTTGAATGAAAATGGAGAAGTGACCAGAAATAAAGCAAGATTAGCATGTAAAGGATATGCTTAGATTGAGGGAATAGATTTTGAAGAAACTTTTGCACCAGTGGCAAGGTTAGAGGCTATTAGAATGTTTGTTGCATATGCAGTGTTTAAAAATTTCAAAGTGTTTCAGATGGATGTCAAATCTACCTTCCTAAATGGGAATCTTGAAGAAGAGGTCTACATTGAGCATCCTGAGGGGTTTATTCTATCGAATATTAGTGACCATGTATGAAGATTGAAGAAAGCATTGTATGGATTAAAACAAGCTCCTAGAGCTTGGTATGTAAGACTTGATAAGTACCTACAAGATCAAGGATTCAAGAGAGGATTTGCTGATAGTAATCTTTACATCAAAATAGAAGGTGAGCATCAATTGATTGTTGTGGTATATGTTGATGATATCATTTTTGGAGGAAATATTGAAAAGATGATAGAAGAATTTTTTGATAGAATGCAAAAATAATTTAAGATGTCTATGCTTGGAGAATTATCATTTTTCTTAGGATTTCAAATATTTCAATCAAATAAAGGAATTTTCATATCTCAAAGTAAATATGCCAAGGAAATGTTGAATAAATATGGTTTTGAGGATTGTGCACCAGTTGGCACACCTATGTGTACAGGAAATAAGGTGAGCAAGGATGAAGATTCACCTATTACAGATCAATATTTGTATAGATCTATGATTGGTAGTCTTTTATATTTGATAGCATTGAGGCCAGAAATCATGCATGTAGTAGGTATGGTTGCAAGATATCAGTCATCTCCAAGAGATAGTCATGTTCAGTTGGTGAAACGAATATTTAGATATATCAAGGGGACATTGGATTATGGATTATGGTATCCCATAGGTAAAGATTTCACTTTAGTTGATTATACAAATTTAGATTGGGCAGGGTGCTTAGATGACAAAAAGATTACAAGTAGAGGAGTTTTTTTACTTGGTGATAGCTTAGTATCATGGCTAATTAAGAGGTAGAATTTAGTATCACTTTCTACAACTGAAGCAAAATATATTATAGTAGTATTGTGTTGTACTAAGTGCTTTGGATGAAGCAAACTTTGGAAGATATCAAGGTAAAGTATGATGAACTTATTTCCATTTTTTTTGATAACACAAGTGCTATAAATATTTCAAAAAATCTAGTAATGCATTCAAGAACAAAACATATTACCATTAGATATCACTTCTTGAGAGAGCAGGTTGCAAATCAATAGGTTAAGATGGAATATATTAGTACTAAAAAGTAGATTATAGATATTTTCACAAAGGCACTACCAAAAGACACATTTGAGTATCTTAAAAAGAAGTTGGGAGTAATTTCTATTACTTCCTACCATTGATGTTCAACATCAATTGAGGGGGAGCTAAGTGTTATCTCTAGGTAGGCCCTTTGCCATTGATGTCAAAGGGGGAAAATAATAGGTATAGGTATAGGTGTAAAAATAGGTACATGTTACTATAATAAGGGGGAGTTACTGTATGTTTTTAGATGACAGTAAGTGTAGGTGATAAGATGTGGTAGTTTTAGGATTGAGGTTGCCATCAATCACAAGGGAGAGATTGTTGGAAATATTGTCATTGATGTCAAAGGTCTAGAATTATTGGTGATAAAGGCCCCATTGCATTTGATAATGTTTGTAATAAATATATCTTGGATAATGTGTGTTAATATTTATTTAATATTAAAGAATATATTTTTGGTTGCATATGAGATAAAATAAGGGCCCATGAAGAAGTCAAAGAGCCATGGGGTAAAGACAAAAGAAGGATGGGATGCATTTTCCCATGAAAAGTCATCTTGGGGAATTCCAAGAGTCACCAAGTGAAGACAAAAGAGGAAGGGCATAATTTCTCATGAAGGGACACTTTGAGGAATATGAAAAGTCACCAAGATAAGGACAAAAGAGGGAAGGACGTTTTTGCTCATGAAGGGTCACCACATGACTTTTCAAAGGCAAACATATGAAGGGTCATACAAGTTTGGTGCCATTTTCCATGAGGATTGAAGGGTCACAAAGGGGGAAGGCCAAAGTTCATTTGGAAAGATGTAAATAAAGGCTTGAGAAGCCATTTGTAATGTGAGTGATAGAGGTTGATTTGATATTGTAATATCTAGCTTAAAAGAGAAATTGTGAGAGATGAATATGATTTGTATTTATTATATCTAGCTTAGAAGAGCAAAGGTGAGAGAGAGAAAAGAGATGTAATAATGAAATATCATTTGTTGAGATATAAACATTGAGAGATAGTTGTGTGGTATACAAAAAGGGGTTGGTGCTCCTATGGGTTGGTGCTCATGAATAGTTATTTTGTTGGTGCTTAGTAAAGGGGTTGGTGCTCCTACAAGTTGGTGCTTGTGAATATTGTTTGGGTTGGTGATCATTCATATACTTGAGATTGTTCTCCATGGTTTTTCCCACATTGGGTTTCCACATTATATTTGGTGTCTCTCTCTATCTTGTGTGGTGTTTATTGTTTCATTTTTATTGCATATCTTGAATGTTTGATTAAGTGGATTTTGATAAAGGGAAAGTTTTATAAGATATATGATATACTGATTCACCCCCCCTCTTAGTATATCTTGTGCTTAACATTTATATTAACCTCAAGTTCAAGCAAAGGCTCCCTTGTCTCTAAATGTGATCTAGTTCAAATCTTTGGCAATTATATCTTGAAGGTTGAAGATCCTATTTGAAATATGATGTATTAGGCTAATCTTTATAAGGAACAAGGATTAAACTTGCACATTAAACTAATCTTTAAAATATTATGTAAAGAACAATAAAGGATGTTGATCTTTGCCTAAAATAACTAAAAGATGTATCCAATTATGCTAATATAATCTATCTTTACAAGTTTAAGATCACATAAGCCTAGATATATGAAATATATGCCAATCTTTGATCAAAACAAGTCGTCCTAACCTCAAATACTATGGATTTTCAAATTTCAAGTTAAATTTACCAAAACCAAACATCAAATCTCAAAGAACCCTGATCTTTGTCTAAATGAATCACAAAGGTATGTCACAAACTACAAAGATCAATGTTTTTTACACTTTTAAGCAAATAATTACTTAAAAACACAAGATATCATCAGTCTTAGACAAAACACACCAAAATGGATAAAGATCCAACTACTTCACAAAGGGTCCCTCCTTCTAGCACCTTCAGAATGCTTTTTAATGTCTCTAAATGCACCATAGAGTTTCTTAGTGTTCATATAACACTTCTCATTTTATAACTCTAAGAATTTATAGCATGAGTAGCAGGTTGTGGTAACTTGATGTTATTTATGGTGGAATAGTGACAAAATAATGTATGAGTGTTCCACAAAATTTATTAATAAGTGATGGTTGGGAGCCATCATGGTCTATTCTTTGTGAATTGTGAAAGTTCTATGCTAATTATCAATGAATCATGGTCCAACTTAAGCTACATACTAACCTATGTGGATATTGACAATGAAATATAAGCTGCAGTGATCTAGTGTAAAAAAAAGAGAGCAAAGAGAATGGTAAGGCAAGAAATAAAAAAGTGATTGCTGATTTTCAACTCAAATAACATGACAAATTTTGGGTTATAACTAAACCAACATTTAACCAGTATCTGATGCAAAATAGCAAAGCTCAATTTTCACCACACACCAAGCATATTCCTAAGGATGATATGAAATTATACAAGTTAGAAGTGATTTCAATTTAATTATTTGTTACTATATTACAATATTTTACAAAAGGGAATATTAATCAAGCTAGTGGGTCCATTATTAGAGGGTCCCTTTGTTGAACCTATAGAAGCACCATTACTTTTTGATGTTTCTATTCAATAAGCTCTAGGTCCACATCTAGATTCATGAGGTATACCTCTTCCTAATTATTTAGGTCTTCCAAGTCCCTATCATCTATAACCGTACCTCTTTAATGATCCTTGCTTCTATAATATTCTCCTTGGATATGAAAATCATACCCAAAATCTTACCATTATCTTTACCTGATTTGCCCTTACTTTTGCTCTTCACCTCTTGTATTACCAAGGTAGATCTATGTTGGTATTCTGCATCATCAATTATTCCCAATGTTGTATTCTTTGTAGGATTGGATAGCATAACACCTAGGATTTTTTTAATTCTAGTAATTAATTCTTTGTCATTAGCTAGAAGTCTATCTAGATTCTTTGACCACATACTTAGACTCTAAACTTTATCCACTAATATTCCTAATATGACATTAAGATGGGCCAAGCTAATGGTTTTGAACTTATGGATTCTATACCTGATAAAAATGTTAATAAGGTCTCTTATTTTGGTTTTTTCCCCTTGCCACTATTATTAATTCTCTAGCCACATCACCTTATTGTCTCAAGACATCCTACCTTAGTTTCATTGATTTCAAACAATTTAATATGTCAAAGAATGATTATTTAAACATATTTATGATGGCATCAGGCAATGATAAAATGCCTGATGTCTCTAATTTATCCTTTTCCCTATCTAAATTTAAAATCCTTTGCTTTATTCCTTTGATCCCTACTTTGGCCTGAGATCAATAGGCCTCTAGTAGGCTCTCAACATCTTCTTCATTGATGGGAACCTCATTGAGTGGTTGTCCTTAAATTTGGGTTAGACTTATAAAAATCTCAACCTTCTAAAAAGTAAACACCTTGATTCCCACCATGGCCTTCCTTGTAGTTACTCTTTCCAATCCAGTTATCTCTAGATTGAGCTACACTATATTAACTAGCTCTGTGCATGTTGGAGGCTCTATGACCTAAATTAGTATTCTACTTGATGCTCCATGAGCATCCATTTTCTTAATTTCTAGCCCTATAGTGGCTATAATTCTTCTTTCTTCCTATTCCTTCATTAATCCCTAGTCCATGGATTGATTTCTTCATGAACATCCACATTAATAGATTGGGTCAAGGGCCAAGAGTGTGAGTGGGAAGAGATATTTTGTACCTTTCTATATATGAACCAATTAGGGATGATTGGTCCATGGATGGGAAAATATTCATTGAATAGGTTGATCTCACTAGTAGGATGAATGAGAATCAACCTTGGCTTATTCCTTGGTCCAATAAGGACCAATAACAACTCTACCTTCTTCTTTTTCATCTATACCACTGGGACTATATCAAGGGATATTTCCTCCCCTTTTTATTTCTTAGCTTCCTTTGTTTAGATTTGAGCTTCATCAACCTACATTTATTCTTCCTTAGAGCCATATTCTTTAGCAAGATCCTTGAGGGTACCTTCTCTTATTTCATTTGGTTCTAAGGAAATCATGTCCAAATACTTAACTAGAGATGGTGGATTTTGAGTTATGGTTGAGGATGAGGATCCCTCTCTAAGTCTCTCTTCTATCTTTTCCTTGCCATGTCCTTATTTAATTTATGCTTTGGGTTGTGGGAGATCTATATGAGGTTGATTTTAGGGTACCCTGAAAGGTCCAAATAGCAAATGATATTGAATGGGATGCATCTAACATATGTCCCTTGTTGGTTTGCTATTACTGATCAGTCTATGCATAAGCTTGAGGTTGGTTCCCTTAAACCTAAGACAATACTTCCTAAAAGTTACTAGCCTTTATGTATAAAGTGTCATGGGGGCCTAGTTCATGCTCATATATTGGTTTTGGTAGCTTCTTGTTCTTCAAATGTGGGCTAACTACATTTTTAGGATCCCATTATTTGGATTATCTAGTTGAAACCTAAAGGAGTTCCTATGCCTAGACATGGTGTCCACCTTCTTCCAATCTTGTAAAATTATTCTTCCTATAATTAAAGGAAAGGGATGGAGAAGACCCTTCCTTTTTTCCTTACAAACTCCATCAACACCATAAAGGAGTTGGGATGCACTTTATTTTTCTGCCAGCTTAGGAGGGATGTAGATTGGCAACCTGTAGGGTTGGGTTATAATTCCTTTAATTCTAATAATTTTACAATATAGATAAAACCAAATATCACCCATTAGCTCTATGTATTTCTTGATCAAATAGGGAACTCTAGGAATGGTAATCCCCATGATGGAATTCAAAAATGTAGGATAGACACAGTCACATATGAATTGTATATGGTGCCTAAATTTGAATATGTACATTTTGGAGTAGTGTTGAGAGATGATGGTTATACCTTTATGAGACTAATTCTTGATGTTGGGGATCTTGGTGGAAGCTAGTAAGGCATCCAACACATAGGACATCATGTAAAATTATTTTCTCATCTCCCTTTTGATCAAAGTGAATTTATTTCCTAGGAAGACACTAATCATATCCCTAATTTGTGGAGTAAGCTTCTTTTCCACCATGAAATACACAAAGGACACCTAGGTTTTGTTGACATAAGTGGTGATAGGGGATCTAGATAATCTATTTAATAAGGTCATGATAACCCTAATTCCTTTCTTAAACTATACAATGGAGATCTTTCCCTCAAAATCTTGAAAAACATGGTTTCCCTAAAGCAACCATGGTCTGAGGATGGTGTCTAGGTCATGCTTAATGATCCATCCTTTGATTGTGGGTAGGCATACATGGGATTTGGGGAGCTTGTAGTATGACTCAAAGGCCAAAGGGGAAATTTTTGAAACTTTCCTAAAGCTACCCTCATGAATGATCCAATCACCATCAATTTTATAATCAATTAAAATTAGAGAGAGGACATCAATGCAATGAAGTACCTCTAGTTTGCCATCTGCATGGTGGAGGTTGGCCATTTGAACCATAACCAGGTCATATTACTTTTTTATCACTACGGGAATCCTTTGATCATCCTTAGTGATGGAATTCATATCTTTTATGGTGAATAATAGTTTAGACTAATTCTTATTTCCATTGTTTAGGGATGTGACATCTAGTTTAGTGTCCTTAAAAACTTTTCTTTCATTGTCTGTAGATAGGTACAATTTTGTATCATCTCATAATTTTTGTCTTTGATATACCATGGCTTCAATGATTGAAAAATTATATTGAAAAAGGTCTCTATTTCATCTCTCTTGCACTTAAAAACACAATTAAGCTTCTTCTGAATTCACTGGTAGCCAATTCAAGTTTACTCTGGGTCCTTTTATGTAAGTCTAAGGATTCAAATATTTAATGGTGGTAGCTCATTTGGAATTAAGCTTATACATGCTTTAGATTTAATTTAAACCTTTGCCTTTATAATTTTGTATTTTTAAGCACATAAGATCTCATCTTTTGTCATTTTTTACTTACATGGTGCTTATGTGGCATCGATCTAGACGTTTCATGGCATTTTTCATAAATGCCTTTTGAAGCACTAACCATTGGAATTTAAAAATACCCCATTTACTTCTATCTATTGGATCATAATATTGGATTGACATGAACCATTTATTATGATCTGAACTCTCATCTATTTATTATCTCTTTGGTGCTAGTGCCCTATGGTTATGCCACTTGGCACCTCCATAGGGCTTCTTGAGCTTCTTTGAAAATTCATTGGAACTTTCATGCCATTAGATCAAGGAGTGTGATGAAGCATGAACCATTATATATTTTATTATTTTTTCATAGAATGTGCTTTCACTACACATCAATCCTATGATCTCTTAGGGCTATGTTGAAATGTCTTCAATGATAAAGTGCAGGTCGTAGATCTACAAAGATGCATGAGCTTTAAGTTAGCACATTATTAAAGTAGGTACTTAGGTTTAAACATCTCAAGATAAGTTTATTTCATGTTTATTAAACATGAAATAAACTTTGGGCTAAAGTGTTTATTCCTATATTTTTCTGGATTCATACAAAGGGGATCATGACTCAATGTTTTAGGAAAAAGTTTACACTATGTCTAATAAACACAATGTATACTTTGGGATAAAATATTTATGTTAAGTCTATAAAATATGATTAAAGGGGTAAAAATGATCAAATGAAATATTTTGATAATAGATATTTATCATATTAACAAACACAATAAAACCCTTTAGTAAGATCATTTGAGCTAAAATTTGTGTTATCAAGACCCTTTTAAAATAATACTTAGTATAAGTCTTTAGCCTAAGGTTCATAGTATTTAAACAAAATGCAATAGGGACCTTAAGGTATATACTTAGAATAAGTTTATTTTTCATGAGTTTATACCATAAGATCATTTAAATATTTGCATATTAGATATTTCCAGTGTTTGAACATCTTTTGAGGGATTCCATTAGTCTGTAGGGTGGTTTTAATTTTTTTTAGAAATATTGTAGATTGTATTTTAGCCCTGAATAAGATAATTCATCAGCTTAAATTTGATGGTCTTGTAGATTTCAAATACATCCTTGTGGACATCAAATTATGATCGCATGAACATCAATTTTAAGATACTAAATCTTTTAATTTGATTAGTTTAAATTTGATGGTCATGAAAACATAAAATGCATCCTCATGGATGTCAAATGATGGTCATGAAAATGTCAAATTTAAGATCATCAAATTCCCATGACCCAATGTGAGAGTGCCACATGGTACCTTTGTAGGCCTTACCAAGATTTTGGACTCAATGCACTCCATTGGTTTGAGGTCCTACAAGTAACTGAGAGCTATATGATCACGATCTGAGAACTTTCTCATGATTGGTTATTTTTATTAGGTTTGACCCATTTACTTTTAATCCTTGAATGTAAGGGTACCACATGTCGATCCTATGAGCCTTCTATAATCCTTTGACCTTTCAACTATGCCATACTCTATTCGATCAATTCTTTATGATGAAGAAAGAACCATTGGATGTAGGCTAAGGGAATAGATTTTTTGGGGCCTTCACATTATTGGATTCCTTTCTCTTAGTGAATCATAGATCATTAGATATTTTAAGATGCATGCTATTTAAGTTAAATCTCAGGCCTTTCTCATTCTATTGGATCAAATGTCATGATAAAATGAGGGTCATTGGATCTACAAGAAGAAATAAAGTTAAGTTAGGACACATGGTAAAGTGATAACTTAGGTTAAGGTGTTAAGGATAATTTCTCATTCATATTAATAAATATGATGGGGACTTAGGATTAAAACTTTAGTCTAAGCTATGAATTAAAGGGACTAAGTGAGGAAATATTAAAAGGGACCCTACAGAACTGACATTAGAACCAGTTAGGAATATAAATAACTTAAAGGGGTAAATAATAAAGGGGACCAAGTATTTTTAGGCTAAGTTTGAGTTGTGTTAAGAAACATGACTAAAGCTTTAAACATGAAAATTGTGCTTCAGTCCAAAATAGGTTTTAAAAGGGTCCCACCAATTTAGTTCTTGCTAGTAGTCAAATTTGAACTAAGGGTTTTCCAGGGTTTTAAAATATGAATATCTTAGGAAGAAAAACATATAACCTAGAACTAAAAGGCATGAAAACCATTTATTAGCAATGTTAGACAAAATTAAATAAAAACATAAGAAGTGATCTTGCCTTTGATAAAGTAGATGATCTTCAAATTCTACAAATGATCCTAACATGCCATATTTTCATGTTTAATCTTTAGGGTTTCTCAAGGGTCCTAATTTTAAAAAATGGGGGTATGTTGGCCTCGACAGGATATAGTTATTAAAATTTATGTTACCATTAAAGGTATTTATTCATGATGAAGTGTACCTTATGAAATCATTTTAGATAATAGTCATCATTCTGTATCGAATGACTATTTAAAATTATTATGATGTTATTATATTATCTCAAGTCATTCATATTTAATCTCAAGGGAATGGAAAAGTTAAAACCACTAACAAAAAAATTATTTTAGTTATGAATAAAATCATATGTGAGAATAAAATAAATAGGTATACTAATATGTTCAAATCATTAGGGTTTAATCATACTATGGTCAAACATAAAACTATTTATTTTCATTTTATGTTTTCATATGGTTTGAAGCCACTATGCCAATTAAATTATAGGTTAGTTGATCAAAAAATGCCATCCAATATGCCTCTTAAAACATTGATGTGATACAAAAAGGACTATATGATTTGTTAACCCTAGACAAAACAAAGTCTACAACTCTATAAAAATTTGAAATAGATAAATAAAAACATAAAAAGTTTAATGAAAATGAATTATTTACAAATAAATTCAAAATTAGTGGTGTAGTATTATATTGGGATAAAACTCATGAAGAATATGGAAATGCCATAATTTTTCCCATCATGGTTAGGACCATAAAAAATAACTATTATTTTGGGAATAAATGAATTCCATTTGTAGGATTTAGATAGTAATTAGGTTAATCATAAATTCAATCACCATCATTTGAAGTTATTCCATGATTGATCTTTATCTTTAATTAAATTTTAGTTTTATTTGCTTTCCTCATTTTCACACTTTCTTGTTTCCTTGTATTTTATTTTGTTTGATTTCTTAGTGTGTTTGGTTAAAACTCAACTTCAAAGGTGAAATATGAATTATTTTTCATGAAAAACAAGCCAAATAATCCATCATATGACTGTAAGTATTCCTTGCATCAAAAATTTATAAATACTTATACATAATTATGTTAATTTTTTATAAATGAACAGTAATTTAATCCTATTATTTAAAAGAATTAATTTCATTTAGATTATACATTCTAAGATTTTTTTAGTGATATTTTTTCTTTTATTGGTAAAAATAGGTTTTATAGGGCTCCTGTAATCCAAACAAAAATGGAATAGAGATAAGTAAAACTAGGTAGGCTCATCAAGCCACCAGAGTTTAGAATGAGACAACCACCAAGGACAAGATCAAGGATATTAAATTATTAGAGGAACCAAACACTACCAACATAATATTAAGTAGAATATTCTACAAGAAGAATTATGTTAGTCCTTTCCCTGGGGTCCTGCTTGGGAATGATGCCATGTTTACCCTTCATGTTTCATGTGATCTAAGTGAGTTAGCTCTAAGTTCATTTATTTTTCCATTTAGCTAAAAAATCCAAATACAAATTCTAAATAGGATGCCTTTTGGTTTTGTAATCTTTAATCTTCCTCCCATCGTGATGTTTACCCTTTAAATCTTTCTTTTTACTCATCTTAATGATAACCTTCTTAACAACATATGTTGATTTGTTTACCTTAGTATTAAGATGGGAGGGTAGGATTATGAGGATTTAAATTAGAGGTCTCATGCTTATTCATCATAAAAAAATATTCTTCTTTTTTATCACAAACAACTCTAACTTAAAATCCTTGAAAGATGTTAACATCATGTCAGGCTTATGTTTGAACTTAGCAAGATTATTATCAAGATGTAAGATTTTGAAATCAGACTCAACCCATTAAATGGTATTGAAATAAATATGTTTTCTCCCCAATAGCTAATCTTGGGGGAACTCATATTTCTTGGCATATTCTTCCTTGGGCACACTGAAGTAACCCTTATTTGAATCAGTCGCTTTAGACTCCTTATTAGCTTACATCTTATCATAAAAATTGATCACATTAGTAATAGGTATCTCAAGACCACATAAATATATTAAATAAGAAATCATAATATACATTAAACCCTCAAAAATAATAACCTTTTTAGGGTTGTCTTGAAATGCAAGGATCGAGCATTCAAGGGAATTAAGCATAAAAATTAGGATACTAATATGATTCTCTTTTAAATGGTTCATAAGAAGGAACTAATGAGATTAGATCACATTAAATTTTCCATCCAAGGTGATGTATTTAATTATTCATAGTCAATCTCTTAGTCAAGGAATTAGAAGGTCCATTCTTGGAAATACCTTATCCTCCAACGTAACTTCCTCTTCAGAACCAAATAATTTTCTAAGGAACTCCTATTTCATTATATAATTTTAAAATATATTATCACTATCATAAGACATCCAAAATGCCACTCCAATTATTTTTTTATTGATTTACACCTCAAAATATCACATCCTAGCTTGTATTTCATTCCACCCCTAAGCAAAATCTTTAGAGATAGTAGAATCTCACCTAATAATTATCTGCATGAATATAGTGAGGCCACCTTTCCTCAATAATATAAAAATAATGTATTCCTTCATAAATTAATAATAATAAGAGGCTCCCTATGGTTCCATCTCCACCCATGCTCAGTCGAAGATCAAAAACTTATTTTTTAGTGAATGAGGAAGGATGCTAGAAAACAAACAAAAAATATGCATTTGTTTCACTAAGACCTTGCAATCTTAGAAATTATTCCATCTTGCTTGACATGAGTGGAGATAGAGTTAAAATATTTTATAAAATTATTATGATCGTTATTATTGCAATACAACCATACCAAACTACCATGCTCCCTAATGATGTGAGTAGTCATATTCAAAGTCATACTACTAACTCAGATGATGATTTAAAAAAATGGCATAATAAAATGACCTCCTAAATTAAGTATTTGTGATAACATCATAATTATTAATTATTTTATGTAAATGGGGTGGGATTGAATGAGAAACTTCCCATTAATAAAATTTATGAATATTGACTCCCATTACCAAAATAATCAGTTGTTGTAGTGATATTTATGTTGATCATTTTAACCACAAGTTAAGATGAGTCAACACCCTATAGTTCAAAACTATATATATGGGTACAATATAATTTCATAGGGTGGGTAATAGTCAATTTTATGTGATTTAATGTCTTATTAGCCTTGGTTATAGTCCAATTTAGTCTTTATGTCATTTTGTGTCATTTAGGGGTCATATATGGGCCATTAAATGAAGTGGTATGGTTTTAAAGGTGTCCATCTGTTCCAAACTTCCTTAAAATGTCCAATGTGTGATATTAATTATCAATAATTCTAGTACTAACTAAAACTTTCAGGTTCCTAACTAAAAATCAAGAAAGTAAGTGGAAAAGGAGTTTCAAAGGTTGTACGACCCATGAGGAGAGTGGCATGTGGTAAGATATTTTTGGATGGATATTAAACTTAATTGGAATCATTAAAATGATTTAAATTATTTTTAAGTGCTAAAATTGTGCTAAAACATTCTATCTCTTCATCGATCCATTATGCAAGTAAAACTAGTCAATAAGTATTTGGATAGTATAGTCAGTAGGAGGACTTCTAGGTCAAGATATATTGGTGGTGGATATTAAAATTGGTCATATTATTGTTTTTGTTGAGTGGGAGCAATGGTGACCTATACTTTATTAACCATCCTTAACATGTTGATTATCTGATTTTACATGATAATCCCCACACCCTATAGGTTTTGCCTCTATTTGAGCATGTACACACAATAAATTTGATGAAATGGATTTCATAGGATGTGAAACTCATTATAACATTTTTTACATATTTTTTTTCATGTTTTAAAGTGTTATGATAAATTCAAATCCCTCATATTACAAGTTGATGTTATTAGTGAGGTTGCAATCAATTTTCCTCAATTGTAGAAGGTTTATTTCTATACAATGGCTTAAATTAAATGTGGAATGATGGATAATGAATATTATAATTCATTAAAATATCCTTATTCCCAATTTAAATCTCCAAATATATAATCATATGAGTTTCAGTCAAGAAGGATAGTCAAAGTCAAGTTCTTACATGATTGTCATACATAATCATCTAAAAGAAGTGATTCAAGCTTTGTTCACATTCATGGAGGAGAAATAAAGTTTATAAATAGTTTTAAATTATTATTTTATTATTATAAATAAACTTAAACCTTATAAATGGTACATAATATACTATGACAATCAATACAATTTATACACACAGTCATATACATTGAGATGTACACCTACAAGTGCCTGCAAAAGGGTATCAAGTTGAAATGGGTGTTAAATTTTGTTTTAAGCATTAAAATTTTTAATAATTAATTTTAAAACCCTTGAGAATGTTTGTAAATTATTTTTAGGGTCACATTATATGCATATAGTTCATCTCCACACTCACTGCCTTATTTACAACATCAAAACACACCTATAAGAGACTGAGAAACATTGTGTTGAAAGTGTTGTAACTTAATTCAAATCCTTCAAGGTGGTAAACATTAATTTGAGTATTTTTAAAAGGTATAAACTTTTTTATAATCATATACATCATGCATAATACCTATAGTCTCAACATCACTTCCTTGTAACCTGAAATATCCACCTACAAGTGGCATCACTGAGATATGAGGGTTAGCATGGAGGAAGTTTAACATGATTATACACCTTCATGAAGTTTGGATTTTTTAATTATAGAATTAAATATTTTTTTTATGCATTAGGTAGGCAAGTAAGTTGGATTAAGTCATGTTCAAGTGAAGGAATGGACTTTAGGGGCAAGTTCCCTAAAAGTCCCAAAATAAAGCTCTAAGCCCTTTTGAAGCTGCCATATGATGAACACTCATGATGCCTAGATGAGTTTATACACACCCAAATTATATCCTTATCCTAGGGTAAGATACTTTAAAAAATTAATTAATGTATGACTAGAATACAGTAGTGTTTGAAGGCCTCAAAGTTGTAAATTTGTTCACTAAAAAGTTAGCAGTGATGTCTATAGAATTTGGGCTTCAAAGTGACCTCTACATCCAAAGTTTTAATACGGATGCATGTATCCATGGTAATTGGTTATAATAAATTTATGAACACATAAATTATCCAAATGTCATTAATAATGTTTGAATTATATGTTTTTTATCCCATCAATGCATACATGTGTTATTTACCTAAGATAATTGACCTACAACTGACTATTGAGTCCTACAAATCCATGGTATGAGCTTAAACATGGAAAAATACAAAAACAAACATTTTAAAAGTCCAAAAATACTTCCAAAACTTATATAAGGATTTATATATAGGTGGCATATATTTTAAGATAGATATCAACATATATGACCTCTATGTTTCTCCAAGATGGTCAGTTGTAGCTGACTATGGTATGATAATGAGCTAAGAAATGGTAATCTTGATGATTGTCATGGATTGAACATGAGGTGGATAGATAAAAATGGATAATAAATTACTTTGGATACTCTAATTAGATATATAGGCATTTTTTCAAGGTTCAATCATGCACTAACACCTATAGGTGTCTTCCTCAAATAAGAAAACACAGTCAGTAGTCCATACCAATTAAGTACAAAGTATGTTATGGAGAGGTTATTAAGGTTTGAAATTATATATTATTTTTAAAGGACTAAAAATATTTGTTATACACCTCAAATTACTCTAAAAAATATAAATAAGGGAATTATAGCTTCCAATAATGCAACCCATAGTTCACATTCAAGACCTTGCATATAGTGAGCTTGCCCATGAGTCTATTTTAGGTTTTGATATATTTTGATGGTATAATGATGTGATAAAGAGATGAATTTTTTTGAAGTTAATATAAATAAATTATATAATCTCCTACAAAAATCACTTTTAATGATACAATAGGGTAAGTACCCTTTATTTTATCTCAGATAGAGGGTACTCCCTTAGGATGCAAACCTATAGAATTTTAGTAAAGGTGATAAGAAGGAAGGTTGAGGGTTGATAAAACATTGTAAAAAGATATATAAGGTTTATAAAAACATGTAAAAACACAATTAAGCCTTAAAAGATGTTGGAAACATGCTATAATGGCCTAGATTCATAAGTATGTAGGCAAACCTACTTGGTCTAGATTAGGCATAAAGCCCTAGAGGGGTATGATTTCAATTATAGACTTAGGTGAGAATTCAAATGAATTGAAAAATGTTAATTAAATATTATAAGGTGTTTTAAATATTTTATTATGTATAAGAATCGACATGTAAGCCATTTTTGGCTTAAGACCAACTCAAACCTATGTAGAATGGAAGACAATGCTCGAGAGGTTAACTTAAGATGCTCATACCTACTTAGAGGTTTTGCATGGGATTTTTATGAGTTGGGGGATGTTGAAGGATGTATTCAAAAATAACCTTGTGTAATTTTTTGGAGAATTGGATGTTATAATTATATGAAACATCCTTAGAGGGAAAAAGTAATCTAAACCCTCTAAAACCCTTGCCAAAGAGCTGATTGGGAAAATGAGGAAGGAGATGTATCCAGATGGAATATAATGTCTTGGAAAATATATGTAGGTTGTAGAGGGATTTATAGGTCTTCTTCCCATCAACTTGAGTGCTATCCAACTTATACAGTCAAGAAATAATTTCAATTTATTTGACTATTTTTGGTGTCTTTTAAATATTAAATGGTTTATAAATATGAAATAAAATTTGGGATATATATTAAGACTTAATATAGCATATCATATCCATTTTTTTATAATAATATTTCACAAGTGTCTCTAAAAGTGTCTTCATCTTAACCAGTGAAATCTAGCATAATGATCAAGCTAGTGAGAGAGCAAAAAATTCACGTGGGAAGATTTTCAAAGACCACATAAGGAATATAAGGCCATGATGTTTCATAATAAGTGTCATTCAATCATTTTTATGGATCATATTAGAAACCTAAAGGCAACCTCAGTTCCAAGTGTGTAAGGTGAGTGAAAGAGGAGTTATTTAGACTATAGGTAGTGATAGCTCATGTAAAGAATAATATTTATGATTAGAGATTAAACAAATGAATTTTTGAGAATTTATAAATCCCCTCCCTCTTATTAAATAATCACATATGTCCTTATTCAGTTTTGGACATTCTAATAATGCAAAATGATGAAGGTAGTATTCTGAGCAAATAATGAGGAATCATATGCCACATTTTAGGAGTTTCATATTTTGAAGGAAATTTTTTCAATAATAAATTTCATGTTATATTCAATATTTATCTCTCCTACATGTGTAAATCCTTTTATCAGCATGACACATGTCCTAGTGACTCTTGGACTTCATTCTCTTCTCTTCTCTCTCCAATTATATAAGTAGTAGCCATTTTAGCTCTTGTGGACTAATATACCAAACCTATATGGAAAATCCTTGCTATAATGAAATTTTATTTTTCCTTTTAGAAATAAATACAATTCTATTTTTTATTTCATGAACTTTTGTCTAAGTGTGCAAAGTGATGTATGGTGAAGTTAGTGATAATATTCTATCCTTGCTTTCCTTATCCTCTCATATTTATGCAAGAGTTCCTATTATAAAAGGTCATATAGATTTTATTAAAGTGTGTTAGGATACTTTAAAGTGTAAAATTATTCTTGGAGTGTGAAATATAATATCTGGTTAACTTACCTTGTGTTTCCTCATGCATATCACCTCTATATTGAAGCACTTATGTTAGAATCTTCTAAGACTTAGAATATAAGTTGTATGCATTGTTTCTTAGTGAAAGAAGTATGATGGTAAATTGGAAACAATATTAATGTATCAACCCCTTATATTAGTTTCAATTAATTTAAAATATAACTCTTTTCCCCAAAAATAACTAGTTAGTTAGGTGATAAGCATTTCAAGGTATATTCAAGGACACAACCCTTAAACCTAGAGATATACTTCTACCTATAGGTAAAAACAAATACATATAAGTATTCCAATGTTTAAAAAATATATAAGAGAATTGAATACCCTCTTATATGGTGAAATATTTTGTGCTAATAGTTTTGGTATGCTCGATGGGACCATTGTCTTTATGATAACTTGTCAAGGTGAACGCTGGTCTTAACAACATCAACTACAAATTGGTGTGTTACTAAAAATTTAAATAATACATTCAAGGTATAATATGTACAAGGCCATTATTTTTTCATAAATTTTCTCTCATGCTTTATGGTTCTTACTAGGTTATCATCTAGTAGATTGCTAAATCCTATCAATCCACCTATTCAACCTAAATTTTCTCTTGATGTTCAATACACTCATCCTAATTTTATTTTTGAAGAACAAGAAGATTTTTATAGAAACATGCCTTTATTTCCTTTAATAATAAAAATCCAATCCAACTTTAGGTCCATGATGATATTGATCCTAATGACATAAAGAGTGTGCCTACATTCAATGGTGAGATTCATGTTACATCTAGTGAACACATCAGGGATATCTCCAATTTTTGTAATTTCTATAATGTCATAGAGGATAATATTTCAATTAGAATCCTTGTCAGGTCCCTTAGATGGAAAGATATTAATTTTTATAGGAAATTTCTTTGTGGATGCATTATAATATGGTATGAATTTGGAGTGTTGTTAAATTCAAGGTTTGAAAATTAAAGTGACCATACCTCTCTCATACATCATCTCAATGTGACCGAAAGAGGTCTCAAGGAAATAATGCATGATTTAAATTAGAGTTTTCAAAAGACTTAGTATAGATTACCTCCTCCCATGAGACTACCTGCTAGTTTTGTCTTCTCTACCTATTTGAGAGCCATTGATACTAATATTATTATCATACTTTAATCCATGGGTAGTTTCACTCTTCCTAATGCATATGAAATTTCCATTAGATCTAAGAATGGCCTCATTAAATTAGGAAAAATACCTCCTAATGTGTCTATGAATTTTTTTCCCTAGTACTCCAAGTGCAGGCCAAGTTCCTAATGTAAATGCTAAGCCGAGGACTACTCCTAAGAAGATAAAAGATGATATTGATTAGTAGTCAAGGTCTAAGTTCTTTGAGACAAAATGTCAAGCCTTAGAAGATAAAAATAGGAAGATAACATACAATAAGATTAATATAAAAATACATACCCTTATCAATAACAATATGGAAGGGGAAGAGGTCAAGGGTAACCTAACTTCAATAGGCTTGCCAATGTGTACAACCCCAATTCCACCCCCGATACAAGAGAGATGGTATTAGTTCATAGTAACTTGGTATAAGGAGAAGATTGGAAACAAGGCCAATTCATGGATGATAATTAAGGTGGATAAAAATCTCTAATTTCTCAAGGAGTCACTCCTATCCTATCAACTAAAGATAAGGTTAGGATGCAAGCAAATGAGGATTGGCAACCTCATAGATAAAGCTTCACTAGCTTCTTGGTGGAATATAATTTTGTGATAAAACAAGGAAATTATATTACTAAAGATAAAATATCCAAGAGGAAGGTTTTATGAGGTGACAATAGAATGCCTATAAGTTCATCTAATCTTCCTTTATGGTAGAAAAGTATGGTTGCAAGCATGGTATCTCCAAACACACTTACACCTCTTCCAAGTCAAAATATGGTAAGGTCTACTCAAAGTGTGTTGATTCCTCAAGTTCAAAGAAATAATTTGCCTCAATATACTCAAGATAAGGTGAGTATACTACCATAAACATAGTGGATTCCTTGAAAATTACTAGAGCATCTATCTCCTTGTGGGATGTCCTTCATATGCTTGGCTAAAAAAAGCTATTAAAAAAGCAGATGTCCACTATTCCCACTAGTATTATAGCTTAAATTAAAATTCATGGTCATGTTTCTCTTAAAAATTCCCATAATACCATTGTTAAAACATATAATAAATCTGATAAGCCTCCACCACTTTACCTCACTCTCATAGTGGGTGACAAGTCGGTACATAATTGCATAGTTGATAGTGGAACATCTACTTCAATCATGCCCAAAGTTTTAGATAATAATTTGGGCCTAAAATATGAGCCTCATAAAAAATTAGTGATCTAATTATATGGTACATCTACCAATACAATAGTATTGATAAAAAATTTGAAGGTTTTCTTGCATGATTGTCCTAGCTTTCCTATCTTCCAAGACATTATTATGGTAGACCTTCTTGATCACTTTGAAATCTATATTTCAAGAGACTTTAAAACCAATATATGTGTCTATCTCTTATTTTATTGGTCCTTGGACTTTATGACAAGTTATGGGACCAAAGTGACCATAATAACTTAGCCTCTTACAAGGTTTCACATTAAACCCTACATTGAAACAATCTCTAATTTGAATTGTGTGATAAATGAGAAAGAGGAGCCTAATTTGGATGATGGAGCTTATAAACTTGAGGGAATTTATGGATTGTTACTTGATGAATATGATACTATAAATTATGAGCATGATCCATGTGTATAATTTGTGAAAACTTACCTTGGTACTTGTATCATGCAGAAGGAGCCATTTGAAGGAGCTGAGGTAAGTATTGGGCATGCTTTACAAGTTTTTTAAGGTAAATACTTGATTCATACATATGATGATGATGGATCAAAGAAAATTATTGAGCATCATAGTGGAAAAATGATGTATTTCTACTTGATATTGATGAAGCTTCCCTTGATGATGACACTCATGAAAGAGATGATGATGACTTATGGCCAAGATTCAATGATATATGTCAAGTGTTTGACCAATTGAGTATTACTCCTCCCAAAAAATGTATATCTGATGTGTTTTTTTTCAATACTAATGAGTAGGATTTTAATTTTTTATCAAGCATGACAGTAAAGGCCATGTTGTTAAGGAAGAGGAGCATCAAAATATTATCCAAAATTCTATAGTACTAGAGGGATCTCATGAAGTCAAGGTAGATTTGGTTGTGCTTTAAGGACACTAAAAATATCCACTTGATATAGAATCATTTGCAAAGGTTTTGGAACATGGTGAAGACCAACTTAAGGTTTCCAAGTATCAAGTGTATCATACACAAGAATATAGAGATCTTGAGACAACTATCATACATCTTAATCTATATTTTGAGGAAGTTATATCAAAGATAGTAAATATCAATCAAATTTCATCTCCATTTAAAGCTATTAGAGAGAAATACAAAACATTCATGAAGATTAAAAATAGTCCACTTATAGGACTAAGAAGACATATAGGTGGTAGGCTTCTTGATCACTTATGTATGTAAGTGTTTGAGGATGAGCATGCTTCTCATGTTAGACTACCTTCATGGAGTGAAAAATATGTAAGGGGAACTATCTTCAACCATTGTCAAGCTGTGATCAAATTTTTCACCTTAAGAGTGATATTTTTAAATAGTAGATTATGTATGTGTGTCTTTTAGTTGTGTTTTGTTCCTTAAGTGTTCTAGTTAAACACATGTTTGTTTCCCTTTGGTGTGTCTTGTTTTGTGTGTATTTTACTTATGTTTTGTGTGATTTCAAAGGCAATTCATGTGTCAAATTGGTGTATAGGTTATATACATATAATATTTTCAACTTTTTATCAAATAATGATGCTTTACATCTTGTAGGAAGCCATTGAGACTCAATATTTCTGAGTGTATGCCTTAAAGGGTACACCAAGAAAGGGATGGAAAGACCTTTAGTGATTCATAGTATTGTTTTCCATTATTTCCACATTATTACCAATCTAACTAGATCTTAAAACCATTCCCTAAGCTATAATTCCTCACTTATACACTCCTCTAGTCTTTTTCATCTTTCCATCCCTCTTTTCCTCACCTTGATCCCCTTTATCTAGTTGACTATACTAGGTCGACCGGGTCAACCCTATATAGTTTTTATCCTCTAATTACTATATAAGGTTGAATAGGTCAACCCTGTAGTATTTAGGGTATTTTTCATTTTGAGTTTCATTAGCCTTTCCGCTAACCTAGCTTGAGACCTAGTTATTTATCTCTTGAAAACATATAGGGTTGATTGGGTCAAATTCATATAGCCAACATATTTGAAAGGATTTAGGGTGAGATACACATATAAATACTAGACCATTTCATCACTATTTCAATATGAAATCAAGAGTTATTATTCACTTATGATTCTTTACAATCTACTCGTCTATAATTCTACTTAATGATTCTTAGCTTAGGGTTTTTACTTGGAGAATATAGTCTTGTGTATAATTATTGAAATATTTATCCTTTCTTAGTTATCTTTACAAACCAAAACAACATCTTTTGAATCCCCATTGGCCAAGGGTAAGATTGAGTCTTGACAGGTTCACATTCGGGTAAGTATATTCTAACTATGTTCTCATCTCTTTAGTAGATAGAAGTAGCATAAGTATTAGATCAAATAATATTAATCTTCATATTCTATGTATTAGGGTCTTACTCATACTTAGATTAATTAATATTCTCTTATACATATTTTTATTGCTTTACTAATCCATCATATTGTGGCATAAACTTTGGTGTGTACTAGATTAGATTTACTTTCTTGTAACATTATACCTAGGACTCTTTTAGGGTTTTTGCATGATTAAGTTAGACTGTAGGCTTTGGAACCCTTCCTATAATGGTGTATTGTGATAAGTGATCCCTTAATCAAGTCTAGTGGATCTCCATATTGCTCATGCCCCCACTTAAAAAATGTATTGCCAATTAGAAGTGTAGGTATGTTCTATCTTCTCTGAGACATGATGTATTTATGATTACATACATTCTAGTGAACCTAACGCAAAATAACCCTTGAAATATTTATTCATATTTGTTAATTTTATTTCATTATTTTTATCATATATTGTTCATGTTGGATCGACTCTATCAACCTAGTATCTAACTTTTGTGTGTAGGTTTTTAGGTACGAGCTACTAGATCGACCCTATCAACCTAGTACATGTTTTTAGATTTTTAAACATCTATTACAAACTAATAGGTTAACCCAATCAACCTTGTACTTTTTCAAACATCAAGTTTAGTATACTGGGTTAACCCAATTGACCTTATACATTTTAGGCACTCAATAACAAGTTAGCAAAATTTGAAAGCATATATCAAAATTATTTAATAACAATCTTCATTCTCTAAATATCTAATCCACCAAGGTCACTTTATATATCTCTATCTCTTTCTTTACATTCTTTCCTTTCATAGTTTGTAGTTTTCAAAACTACCCTTGCACATTAAACTGGATCGACCCTACTGATGCTGACCCTATTCATTTTTAGACCTTGATCACATAGTACATGTTCAAAATTTTCAACCCTATTCTATATTTTGTGCATATACTATTGACCATATCAACATTTTACCCTATTTCAAAGTTGAAATTAACCTTATATACTAGTAATTAGTTCACACTTTCTTTTCTTATTACTTGCATGCTTAAAATAGATCACCTAGTTTAATTAGTTGTTTTTGATTAATTTTTGAGTTTCACTATTTTATATTTTATGAACACATGACCAAATCACAAAATATAAAGAAACATTTTAACATTTATCTACCCAAGGCCAACTTACTTGGATTTCATCACCAAGGGGAAAGTTAACTTGGTACTCTAGTCAAGTATAAATCATGTTTAATGGTATATTTTAACTAATCACCCAACACCCTTATCACTGCATTGTGTGAAGTGAGGGGGTAGGCCCTAATATAAATCTTGTATCATTACCACTACAATCTCTTTCAGCCCAAACTACCTAAAACCATCCTTAGATTTCCGTTCTAGTTCCTTGATTATAGCCAAATTCCCATCACATTTAAAATAATATCTTAATAATCTAATAAACATTTAGGTTCACCAATTATTTATCTCCTTACTTTCCAAGTTGATTGCTTTCTCTTTGAATAATTATATTCTATATTACAAAACCTGCATTAGCCAACATTGGTATAAGGTTTTGTGTTGTGTGCCTCAATTGGATTAGCCAATATTAATCCAATTGACTATTTGTTTCCTTTATATAATTTATTGTAAAATTTATCTTTTTTCATTTCACAACCTATTATAAGTTTCTTGATTTCCTTATCAATTGTACTAGGTTGACACAGTTGACCCTATATCTTTTTCATCCCCTATTCACTGTATTGGATCAACCCAGTTGACCTTATACTATTTTTAGACTCTACTTTTTCATTTTTATAGCCTTTTTTCACTATACTAGATCAACCCAATCGACCTTGTACTATTTTCAAGCCCTACTTTCTATGCTAGGGTGACCCAGTGAACCATGTACTACTTTTTACCTTATTTATGAATATAGTTCCCTATTTCTCCTTTACATTCTATTAATTTCTCTTTAGTCACAATGAAGTCTCATATTAGAATCTTCTTGGATAGCTTGAATTCATTTAGATATAATATGGTATGTTCATTTCTTCATCTCTTTTCCTCCCAAGAACACCATCACTCTTGGGGAACCTCTTCCCCTTCTTCATCTATGACCTATAATATGGTGCAAATAACACCTCAAGATGAAGTTGATGGATCTAATCCTTTCTATACTTACCAAAAAAATTCTCATCTTCAAAATATTCAAAAATTGATACAAGTTTACTTAACAATCCCACTAATAATCTTTCTTCTAGTAATCCTCCCCCTAACACTAATTTTGTGAATGCTCCTACCAACACCAATACACCATTTAATACAACTCAAATTTTATCCCAAGTTATCCAACAAATGAACATAATGAAAAATTATAATACTAACCAAATGATGTAACTTCAACATCTTTTAATCAATGTGGTTAATCAACCTCTGACTATGCATCCTCAAGATAATCCCAATTTCATTCCTCCACCTCTTTGGGATGCCTTAGGTAATGTTATTCATCAACCCATAATGAATAACAAGATGCTAAAAAAAATTCAAAATGATCCTTTATCTCCCTTTATTGTATCCATTGATATTGGTAACATATCTCCAGCTATCAAATATGATGGGACTAAAGACCCTATCTCATTTCTCAAATCCTTTGGCAACCTTTACAAAGAGTGGATCCAAACTAATACATTCACCACTACTAAAATCTTAGTAAAAAAATTCACTGGTGATGTATTATAATGTTGTAATCAACTTCCCCAAAATTCTATTTTTCAACTTTAAGATTTGGTTAATCCTTTGGTTAAAGAGTTTCAACACAATGATCTTCTAAAAAATTGTCTTAGTGACTTCATCAATGGTAAGAAATTTCCTAATGAATCAACTCATAACTTTATCAAAATATGGAAATGTTTAGATCATAAAGACAACCATAACATGACAAATTATAAATTATTCAAACTCTTTATCACCACTTTGATTCCCACTCTTCAATATAAGGTTCATACCTTTTCTTCCCAAACACTTAATGAATATCTTGACCAAGATAAAAATCAAGACTTTCTTATGAAAAAATTCTAACCTAACTTTACAAATATCTAATTATATCACTATGAATACCTCAAACTAAATTAGGAGTTTCCAATATTGATGTTCCTTCATCTTCTCATACACCTCTTTCAGTTTAACAAATGAAAGAATTTTTTCCACCATCAAAACCTTTCATGTATCCCAATGTTCCTCCTAAGTGGTATGACCCCAATCTATTTTTTTGGTTCCATGACGACATTGGGAATTCTCATGAATCTTTTAGAGAGATCACTAAATTTTTTGTCTCGTATATTCTTGGTGATTAATTCAATCATGAAGCTATGACCAACCTCCATCATCAAGAATATGCCGATGCTTTTCAAAAAAGACAAACTTCTTGAGATTTTACTTCAAATAACCAAAAATATTCTTCTAATAATCAATTAAATACCAAGGATTTTTATGCCATTAATACTAATTATGACCAATATTTTAATAATTATCAATATGTCTATAATATTAAGGTTAATTACCATCATAAACCAGCTCATAAATATCCTATTACCAAGCCTAAGAAGACATCTTTAGAGGAAGAAATTCTTAAAGATACTACCACTACTAATGTTGCTTTATAATCCCAAGATTAACCATCTCCTCCTAATCCTCTAACCACATGTATTCCTCTAAAGTATAATTTACCTTATAAACCTCATGTCAGTTCTTCTAAGTCTCATTGGAACTTTCTTGAAGAACTCAACTCTATGCCTTGTAAGACTCCACTTATGGAGTTGGTTCGTACTTATCCCTATCATTGTAAGTTACTTATTCAATAAGTCTAAGAAATTAAAAATCCATCCTCTATGGATGAAGAACCACCTTCTATTGAATCTCAACTTACCAATGTAAATACCATTGAAACTATGTGTCCTTCTTCCAAGCCCTTTATTTAATTCCTTAAAGAGGTCATGATCACTGATGAAATTATTTTTTGTCTTGATGATCCACCACTTTTTTTATCAAGGTAGCCATTAATACCAATAGTATCTAAAAAATTCTAGTTAATGAAGGTTTTGGTATTAATGTGACATCTTTATGGATCATCCAAAAACTTAGTTATAACAAGGATCATCTCAAGTAAACCCATCTTACTTCTCATGGTTTTGATAAGACTAATCAAAATCTACTTGATTGTATTTGGATTCCATTAACCAATACACCTAATACTATTTAAACCAAGCTTATGCTCTTTGGTCTTCCTTTATCATATAAAATACTCCTTGGTCATCCATGGACTCATCGAATGAGGGCCATTATTTCCTATGGTAGCCAATGTATTAAATTATTACATAATGGAAAATAGTATAAGCATGAAGATGATCCAAACTCATAGAGCATTCATATTCCTAATCCTAAATCATAATAGCATATTCCTACCATTCCTAAAATCAATAGTGATCCTTTGCCCAAGTTCATAAACATGAATCCTAATTTACAAGTTACTCTTGTGGATTTTGGTGATGATTATCCCAATGATTTACAACATACTTGTAATACTACCAAATAACCTCCCTATATTTCAAAATGTCTTCCTCCTTATCTATTACCTTGGAATTGTATTATTCTTCTTATTGATGAGATTACTAATTTTACCCCTCCATGTAATGATCAAGAGCCTTCATTACTTGAATATGCCTTCACTTGTAATGATTTTAGAGTGGCAAAATTATTTCAAGATCCTCTCATCATGTCTCCTCATACATTCAGTAATATCAATATTTTACCCTCTAAAACTCCCCTTGATTCTCAAACATGTAGAATTTCTCTCACATATAATGATAACTATATAATAGCCCAAGCTCAATCTAGAGACTTATATGTCCAGCATAAATCATGATTTTAATTAAGATGTTCATACTATTTATATGGGTCATACCTTAGACCCTGAGGGTCATGTGCCTCCTACCTATCCTCCTCTTATCAATACTCCTTGGGAGGTTCCAAACATTCAAAATTTTATTTATCTCCTTTACCACATATCAATCCAATAATTACATCTGATCCTTCTCCCATCATTTAACCCATTAATATTCCAATCTCTTGTACTCCATCTACTTCTTCTACTCCTAGAATTATACTAGATGACAAGGCAACCAATTTTTGTTAGACACATTCTGAGTATGATCACCATGGTAATAAAATTCTAGATATTAAAGTATATGTTGAGTATTATGGTCCTCTTTCTACCTTTACTAGTGATAAATCTATCCTTGAGTTACTTTATGCATGATAACCTCAACTTCCTTAGTAGCATCATAAACTTGGAAATTTCAAAACTAAAACTCCTTGCTTCAACAACTTCGTTGCTAGCATTGATCCTAAAATGAATCTAATTTCTGACTTACCCAATGAACCATACCACTTTTAAGATGGAAATTCCAAGCTTATTTAAGAAACCACTTGTATTTAATATGGTACTCCATCTTGTCCTTGACCAATTATCATATCTCATAGACTCTCACCTACCAAACATGATAGTTTTAGCTTTTTCTTTGATAAATATTGTGAGGTTTTCACTTGTTCCCATGAGGACATGCCTAACATTTATCCTATCCTTTTAGTGTATAACATCATTAAATATCTTGATGCCAAGCCTATGTAATAAAACCAAAGAAAATTTTTGCCTGAAGTTTCCACTTTATGTCATAAAGAAATCATAAAATTACTTGATGCTAACTTTATTAAACTAGTGCATTATTCTGAATGGGTCTCCAACATTGTTCTTGTTTGAAATAAAGTCACTATGGTCATTTACATTTGTATTGATTTTCATAATATTAATTTTGATTATCCCAAGGATAACTTCCCTTTACCATCAATAGATGCCATTATTTATTCCATGATTGGTTATGAAATGTTATCTCTTATAAATGGCTTCTTGGGATTAAATCAAATTCATATCACTCCTGAGGACCAACATAAAACTACTTTTAACACAAAATGGGGAACCTATTACTATGTCAAAATTCCATTTGGTCTAAAAAATCTCAAAGCCACTTACCAATGAGCAATGACACATCTTTCATGTTCTCATTCATAATTTTTTTGAAATCTATGTTAATGATCTCATTACTAAATCTAAACATCACAAGAATCATCTTTCTATTCTGGATATCATCTTTGACTGTATCCTTAAATATGAAGTTAGAATTAATCCTTACAAATGTGTCTTTGCAGTCACACATGGAAAATTATTAGGATTCTTAATCTCTCTCCATGGCATTGATTTTGACATTGAAAAAATTATTTCTATTATCAACATGCATGTTATTCATTCTATTCCTAACATTCATACTTATTTAGGCAAACTTGGGGCAATTAGATGATTTATCCCTGAAATGGCATATCAAATTCACTCCATCAATTCTATTCTCAAGAAAGATAATGCTTTAGAATGGATGGATCCATGTCAAAAAGCCTTTGATAACATGTAAGAGTCATTGATTCATCCACTTACACTTCATTCTCCTTCTAGTGATAAACCATTGATTATATATACTTTTTCCACACCTATTTCAGTTGGAGAAATGCTAACCCAACAAGATGATATGGGAAGAGACTATGTTATCTAATACATTGATTGAGGCCTCATCAATTATGAAACATGTTATAAAAAAATTGAGTGTGATTACCTCACCATTTATTTTGGAGTTGAAAAGATTCATCACTATATGCTTTACCAAACTACTTATGTCATTATTCATTCCAACCCCCTTCATTTCTTATCCAAATCATTTCTTCCTAGAGATAGAATTGGTAAATAGATGGTCATGATTATGGAATTTGATCTCTACATCATCACTCAAAAAGTTGTCAAATGGAAAATCATAGCTAATCAAATTGCCATAGATCCCATTTTGGATAATTATTCTCTTAAATATAATATTCTAGATGATAATATACTTTACATTGAAGTTATTAATCAATCTATTTATCGCAGATTATTTTCATAGATTTACTGGATATCTTGAATCCAATAATCTTGATGAATCCATTATTCCCTTCAGTACTACTAAACCAAAAATAATTATCAAGGAGCTTCCTAAAATTAATGTCAACTTACATGAGGATACTTGGACCCTTCACCTTAATGGTGTTAAATGCCTTCAGATAGCTAAGGTAGGTTTCACTCTCACAAGTCCTCTTGGCAAGACAATTCCTTTATATTTTAGCTTCACCTTTGATGTCATTGCTAAAATGGCTGAGTACAAACATAATCAATGCACACGATAGATGTAAGAATGAAAATTTTCCTAGGCCATTCCTTGATCAAGCATGAAAATCTATGTGTGATGTAGAATGTTGAGCTATACTCTTTATTGAGTTTTAATTATTTATTGTGCCAAAGTAGTAAGTGATAGATATAAAATGCCTTGTGAAGTCCTTTATATAAGAGACTCTTTATTATGAATTTGGTAACTTTATTCACATTAGATGACATTAAAAAAAAAAAACTTTGAGGGTTTAATAAGGGTTTAAAACCTCATGAGTAAAGATAAATGACTACTATGACTAAAAATGCAAAAGAATAGGAACACCAAAAATGGGACACCTTAGGGTCCAGTGTTATAGTCCAATCCTAGTGCTCTTATCCTACAGGTGCAAGATCTAGGGGAATAGTATTGGTATGGGAAACACTACCTGATCAAAAGGTTTTGGATGATTGATTATAGAAAAAAAGGTGACTCAAGAAAGAAATTAGACTGAGATAAGTAAAACCAATAGATGGCTAATGTGGACAAGGCTCATATTCTCCAATCAAAGTCTTGTGTGAAAATGACTATGAAAAGACAAGATATGTGTGGTTGCTTGACAAATTTAGGGTGTATATATTTCTCCCCCTTTATTCAAGTGATGTAATGAAATTAAGTACTAGAGTAGAATAAATAAGAAGAAAATGTATACCTAAACCTACCTTCGTGTTGAGGAATGTGTTATAAGGGTCTAACTCACTTCCTAGCCAAGGAAGTGGATGGAGAATCGAACAGTACCAAGAGAAATAAGGAATCCATAAAATGGATGCACCTTATATTAAATTTGAAAGTGGAATCCATGTAATCATGGATAAGGAGGGAAATTCTTGTCCCCTATGCTTAATTTGACTAAAAATGAGGAATGTTTAGAGGCCCAAAATCAATGTCTATCCTCTATCCCACATAAACTCATGTAATTTGGAATGTTTGTATAAAATGTGTATGCTATGAAGAGAAAAATCTATCATGTCTCAACTTTGAATATATGAACTAGAATTGATAAATTATCGAAGGCCTAAAACTAATGTCTATTCTCTATCCTGCACCAACTTGTGTAGTCTGGGTCTAGGTAATGCAATGGACCAACCACTGTAAATGGTCATGAAATCCAACCTAGTGACAAATTGGGTACAACTGAGTATAATCTAAAAATTTGGTCAATGTGAAAGAAGATAATGTCATATCTTGTCATTTCATCTGTATTATCCTAAGTGATGAATAACATGAACATTTGTGCCATGCCCTAAATCTAGTACGTGAGTGATGCATCTATGTAATCTAGTAATCTATATAACCACATGTGATATGAGATATCTTTCCATGCCTCATGTGCAAAATTGGAGACCCAAAACACTATACTCTACACTATGTCTATAGTTTGCTATTTGATTCTAAAAATTGTGTCATGCTATATAAAGTTGTATGTGTGAGGCATGTAGTATATACATGCCCCCATATCTAGTATTTGAGTTTATATATTTATGAAAATCATTATGAATCCATATAATTTGAACCACTATATCTGAATAGTTTGTGTACCTATAAAATTAAGTTATATCCCTTTGAATGTTTTGAGTAATGTTGAGTGACCCATATAATCTAAATCACTATATATCTCAATTGATCTAAGTTGGATCTAATAATTTGATTGTTACATGTGTAAAAACCATGGTGTGACCACTTATGAGAGTGGGTGGGTATGCTGGGTAAGTGTAGAAATAGGAATAGTATGAATGATGACCCCATTTTTGGGAGAGGGATGACATTTTTGATAGAGGAGGTTGAGATAAAAATGATAATTAGTGGTATAAATATAAATAAGGTTGGCTTGTTGTGAATAGCTGAAAAGGTTGTTGCATTGATTAGATTGAGTTGTTCAAAATGGAACAGGTGTTGATTAGTGATGACCAAGGTGTGTGTCTGAGCATAAGAGAAATATGGAGATGGTCACACCATATTAGGAAGATAAGGTAGTAAGAGATCAAATATTGAGTGATGTGAAAGGTATTTTTATCATGATTATATGGAAGAAAATGGTTTGAAAAATGGAGTTACGAGGTTTGATTTATGGACAAAATGGTATTTTGTTTTGATTGAGAAATTTGGATAATATAGGAAATTAGATTGATTATTGATTAATTTATGTATTGAATATGTTAAGATATTGATTTATGGAGTGAGAGAGATGATAAGGAGATGAGCACCTACCATGACCCAGTTTAAGCAATTGGCAACCCAGGTTTAGGGTGGTGGTGATGTGACCCTGGTAAATAACCTAAATGCTTTGTTTTTATCAATTTTTAGACATGTTTTAGTGTTCTTATCTTTTAAAAGTATCTTAAGAAGAATTTTTCTAGTTCTAATTCTCTTATCTAGGGTTCAATGCTCCTATCCAAGTTTTAGCACTACTATCCATTTTGTAGTGCTCTTGTCCAATGTTACTATCCTATATTTAGTACTATTATCCCTAGAGTCCTAATTTTTCATTGATGCTACTTTGTTTATGACTATTATTATATTTTGTCTTTGGATTTGGCAATTTTTATTGATATATGTGATATTTATAGTGTTTTTCCAAGGTGAGGTATGGATGAGAGAGTTTCATAGAGGCTAGGTGATGGAGACATTGAGGATATTACCATTATCTACTAATGGGAGAGCTATCATGGATAAGGTAGGGTTAGGCCATGTTTTTAAACTAGGTATAGTGTAATGGGATCAATATGTGATTATCATCTTATGTGAAAGGTGGAATGTACACACATGTACTTTCTAGCTTCTTACAAGGGACATTACTATGACTCTAGAGGATGTGTATTACATATTACATTTACCAATTAGTGGGTGATAAGTGATGGTATAGGATGATATGGGTGCTGATGTCATTGATCATACATCTTTGTATTTTATTGGTATGACCTTAGGTATACATTGGAGAGGGACTGATAGTGATGTACTATTATTAGTTATTTTGTAGTCTAGTGTTCTGTGCTTGTAAAAGTAGTTGGCTATTTTTTTAGAATCATTTGTTGTTTTGGATAGGAGTAGAGTGTCTATTTAATATAAGATGCATATGATTGTGCATAGTGTGGAGGTAAATGGCACTGTATTCTCATGGGGGAGTACTATGTTGGACCACCTATATAGAGATCTTTATAGGTTTACATAGGAGTCATTCAGTGGTAGATTAGGCATAATAACCTTATGGCATTGTTGGTCCTATGAGCACATAGAAATAATGTGGTCAATTAGGTTACAAGGGCAAATTGGGCACCTCCATAGACATTTTAAGAGTGGTGGATGAGTACATTGGCTATCCAATCCCTTGGGATGGATCATTATAGGTAGGTTCTAGATAGATTGGTGGTTAGTGACATCATATGGAGGCCTTACAGAGGATTTACTAGGTGGGCAGAGGACGGAGTGCAAGTATGATATATGAGGGTCAAATATTGGATACATAACCATTGGGTTAGAGTATATGAGTTCTTTAAATATAAGTGCATGAATAGATAGTTTGGGGTACCATAAGATGTGCCCCCAGTAGCATGGGTGTGAGTGAGGAGTGTGTGAGTGTCCATGAGGGTAGGAATTCATGTGAGACCTATTGAGGATAAGCTTATACTATTTATTTTGGATGTGAGGGATGTATCCATATATATTATGGATGTGGATGATATTGGATGTATAGATGCATATACTATGTGGTGGGCTAGGCATCAGTTGACTCCATTATATCCTATTGAGGTAGGGAATGCTCTCGAGTATGAGGATCCTAAATTGATCTAGATTATGGGTGGTAAGAATTTATTATATTTAAATTATGTATAAGTTTGTGATTTGGTTTGATTTTAAATTATATAGTTAACATAGTGTCATACTTTGTGTGTAGGTAAAGTGGGAGGTGCACAAGATGAAGCACAGGTTGGGGTAGGAAGTAGAGATGATGATTACTAAGAGATCATAATTGAGTTGACAATATAAAAAATCACATGACATGTACTTGATTATGTAGTGGAGGAGGGTTTGATAGAGTGAGCAATGGTCATGACCAATATTCATGCTCATCTATTTGATAGTGTTTTTATAGTGATAACTATATATGGTAGGTTAATAAGAGAGAGAGATGAGCTGAGAGCTAAGTTGGATAAGTATAGGATGCCTCCACCTAATTTTGGATCCATTATAATGAGGACCATGAATGAGTATATAGATCTTCAAAGGTGATATGTGGACTTGCGTGAGGAGCATGATCAGCTACTAGAGTGAGAGAGTCATCATAAGAGGCATGCAACAACTTAAGGAGGTGCAGGGCCCTCGAGTACTAGGGTGGATTATGGGACTAGTACTAGTGGGGAGAGTGACAATGAGAATGAAGGCATGATGCCCATTCATAACTAATTATACTTGACATTAATGTATATGTTTTTAAAACTCATTATATATATGGATAGTTGTTTGATTTTGACTCATGCATATTATGTTATGGAATCTAGAGTATATTGGCATATTTATTGTAAATGGTTGATTATAAATAGTTGATTTGGAATTGATGTTGAGGTTTCATATGTTTGGTAAAAGGGTATTTGGGATGCGATTTGATTGTTTTTCATAAGTGTTATGTTAATTTTAATTTTAAATCATATGTGAGTAATTTTTTTGTTATTTTGTAGTTTATAAAAAAATTTGGTAAAGTGAGTTGGTTTAATATTGGTAAAATAGGATATTAGTAAGATTGATATTTTGATAATTTGGTTGTTTTAGGGATGGTTATTTAGAACTAGGAATGTTAGTTGTTAGTAAAAGGGGATGTAAGATATCACTCTATGCGTATCATTTTATGCTCAATTCCCTGAGAGTGGATCAAGAATACAAATTCTAGCCCTTTAGCTCCATCATCACCCAATAAGTGAAGCTATTAAATAATCATGAATGTATTAATTAATGTTTGGACTATGTGTCCAATCCCTCTAAGTATATGGCTCAAGAACACAAAGGCTGACCCTTTGGCTCCAGTATTGCATACTAAGTTAAGCTATAAACTGATACTAGTATGAATGTGTGGTGTATCACTATCTGAACCTTGATGGCCAACTAAAAAAGTGCCCATACTACTCATGTTGTGTAGGAAAATGTCTTGTATTTGTTTCTTTCTATGGTATACTAGTTATAACTATATGTGGAGACTTTTTAAGATGCAAACTTAATGAATGCATAACTAAAACTATGGGTTGTGAAGAAGGCTCATCTATCCATAGTCATAGTGGATTGCTATGTGAAATAACACCCTATGGCCTTTATTGTGATGCATATGAATAAGAAATAGATTGAGATATAACATTAACTTGTGATGGGGGATTGTATAATCTCAATCATAGTGGGTTACTATGTGAAATAGGTCCCTACAAACTTGGTTTAGTGAATATATATATATATATATATATATATATATATATATATATTAGTAATATACAATGTGGTTACATCTAATCTTAATTATAGCAAGTTGCTACATGAGATAAGACCCTAAAAACTTGGCTATAGTGAATATCTATCTAGAGCATTAATCTATGATGTGGGCTCATCTAATCTTAATCGTAGTGGTTTGCTACATGAGATAGGACCCTAAAAACTCTATGGCAGTGCTTGTGACTATGATGAATATGTATATGGGATTACACTATGTACTTAATAGACGGTACTACTATATGTAGGATTATTTTATTATATTGGTCTCCAAACCCTTTGATTAGGTGGGATATGAGATCTCTTATGAGGCTCTATCCTAAAAATGACATTACTCTCATGATGAGTAACTGATGATTCATATGAAGGAATATCCTTGTATGACTCAGTTGTGGATGAATGAGGTCTATGGTTCGATCATGAAGGAGATCTTGGTGCACCCTATGTGAATGTTATGATTCCATTACCAACACATCTATTAATTCAATCTTTGTGTCCATAAAAATCATTATCTTTGGGTTCATAGATATGATGATAGTTATAAAAGGGCCAATGTGGCTATCTAAGTAAGAGATGTGGATATCATCGATGAGTAAAAGTCAATGTGATTAACCTCCTATCTATTAGTACTGATAATATGGTATATGGGCTATCCCACTCTAAATCAAACTATAATGGTGCCCTACTACTATTCTCTATAGTGCATACTATAGGTGGTGCTTTAGAAACTAGATCTCTATTCTTAACTAGTTCCTTTTCTGGTTGCAGTCTCCTATCTTGTTTTGGACATGGTGTATGCTAAGTGCTAAGATTTATAGATAGAGGTAATGATTTGAAATATAGAGTAATTTGATCAATTTAATTTGACTCAATCAATCCTAATTTCTTCTCCAAGGCTAAATCTATATAAAATAAGTGCCTAAAAGAGGACTCTTTTTGATATAATAATTGCTCTAGGAAGGGTTGGCAAAAACCCTTAATAAAGATATGTTGAATCTCTAAATATGTTGGTTTATAAATCAATATTAGCATGTGAGTCTTGAATTGTAATATATAATCACTAACTTTCTCTAAAGTATTCTGATACAATGTGGCAAGTTTCTCATATGTAACATAAGGGCTCATGTTTGCTATGAAATATATGAGAAATGCTTTGTCTAAATCATCATATGTATGCAAGGAACCAACATGAATTAGATGAAAGAACCAATTTTTTTCATTACCCACTAGTGTTTATTAGAACAACTTAAGTATAATGAAATGACTCACATAAGATGGCAAAGCCTTCTAAAAGTCCTAAAGGTGTACGAATGGATCTCTAGTTCTATCAAATTAAGGCAATGATGGTATCTGTAAATTCTTAAGAAATAAATATTTGACAATTGTTTTTGGAAGAGGGTTACCATATAATTCATTAGCATCCACCCAAGACTTATAAGCCTTGTTTTCCAAAGTAAGGATATGTACTTGGTGTTGTAATTCACCAACTACATGCATAAAATAAATAATATTTTTGTATGGTATATTAGTATCTTTAACTGGTTCATTTGATCATTGAATTGGATCATTTATTTTATCCATGGGAATGTTAAATTTATCAATTAAATCATAGAGAGGGGGTGTACTCAATTGAACCTTTAGAGGAATGGTAACTTGGACCTTAATATAGGGATGTGGGACCATTCTCTTTGGGTGAAGAGTGAGAAACAAGTGCTACTGTAATAGGGGGTGGTTTGATAGATTCATTCATATATTTATTTTTTAGTAAATCACATTCTAATTTAGTATATGATTTGATGTTATAATTAACATGTGCATCATTTGAAATATAATAATGTATAAAAGTAGAAACAACATTTTGTAATGAATTATGTTTGAGAGGAGTGAGAGAAGAGTTAGAAGCATGAGATGCATTTTATTCTTCACTATGTGAATAATAATAATCATTATTCCATGAATTATCATAATTGGATTTTTGTTCATATTCATTCTCATTTTCATATTCATTTGCATGTTCACTATCATAAAAATTATCACTTCCATAATCACTAGGGATAGGGGTAAGAGAATATGTTAATTATTTTCTAACGTGAAATAAATTGTTATGTGAATTTGGAATACTCTGTGTATCTATGTTATCCTTGAATGGAGTGTATGCATTATTTTAATTTACAATATGAGAAGTAAGAGTAAGATATTTATAATTTAAACATTCTTTTTCCATTTTTTGAGATGACAAAGTATAGTTAAGAACATGAGATGTATCATTTGAACTATGCATTGGTAATTTGATTCTTTTGCATTTATATTGTTATAATTTTAACATAGAAATATAAAAAGAGAGAGATAGATTAGGTTCATGTGGAAAAAATTTATCACCAATGAGAGGTTCACTTATAAAAGCATGACTAATTTGTTCATTTGATGCATTTTGCATAGGAGAATGAGGTAAACAGTACCTTTCTCATTTAACAAAATTATTTTCTTTAGAATAGGGAAGAATAGAGATAGGTTTGAGAGAAGAAGATGCGTCTAGTTTTTATTCACCATAAATTTCATATGTATCATCATATTACTCATTAAAACAATAGTAATTATCTTCATTGTAAATGAAATAATTTTCCACATTTCTAGCTAATGTGCAATTTTTTAAATTTGTCCATTCATTGCCATAATTATGAGAAAAATTTAGAAATCTATCAATGGGATGAGAGGGAAGAAGTCCCTTAGTGGCCATTTTATTCCTTTCACTAAAGATAATATGTAAAAATAGTATTAATCAAATAAATTCAAGAATAAATACTAACATAGATATTTTGAAAATATTTTTGACACTCCAAATAAGCTGCAAAATTTTTAAAAATTTTATCTAAAAATTATAAGGAAGGTTGGGGTTTGAGGAATTGGTTTGGAAATCTAGGATTTTGGGTTGGGGTTTTAGAAAATTTTAAAATTATTTCAATAATTTAAATTATAAAATAAATTTAAATAAAATAAATGCACAAAAATCTATACAAAAATTTGAAATTTGAAATTGAATTTTTGAATTAAAAAATGAAGGAAAAACCCTAAGGCTACTTACAGTTTTAGATTTATTCCAATTAAGTCAGGTTCACCAAATGTTTTATTATTTTTGGGAAACTAGGGTTTAGTTCCTAAAAAATAAAGGGTCTAGATTAAGGGGTAAAATCTAATCAAATATAGTAAAATATAGATTTTTATATCAATTTGATCAAATCAATTACATAGGGAAAAATTAACTTATCTTCAAAAATAGACTGAGACAACTATTTCAAAACCTAAAAACTATTTTGAAGGATAGGGAAGATGTCAAGAACCTAGATCTATCTTTAAATTGGTGAAAGGATAGGATTACTGAAAATAAGACACTTTGGGATCTAATGTTATTGTCCTCTTCTGTTGCTATTGTCCAAACTACTCATAGAGACCTAATTTTTCTATGTTCTTTTCATTGTTCCTATGTGAGCCTACCTTTGAAATTTTAGATGCTAGATATTGATGAAGATCGCTATATATTTATTTTAATATTTAAACCCTAGGTCTACCTACACACATGAAACCAAAAATACATCAAAATTAAAAGGTATAAAAATTGGGTTTAGGGGAAGTATGATTTCATGATCTAGAACCCCTATTATCTTGATCACTGCCTACATTAACCATCAAGCTAGGGTCCCAGATCAGATGTAGTTATCCCTTAGGGAATGTGCATGATAAATGCAAGAATAAACTTTTTCATAGGTCCTTCCTTGATCAATCATGTAAATCTATGTGTGATGCATAATGCTAAGCTATAATATTGACTAATTTTTAATTATTTACTATGCCAAAATAGTAAGTGATAGATATAAAATGCCTTGTGAAGTCCTTTATATAAGAGATTATTTATTTTTAATTTGGGAGCTTTATTCACATTATTTAACATTTAAAAGACATAAAAATTAAGGTAGGGTCTAATAAGGGTTTAGGACCTCTTGAGCAAAGAGAAATGACCATTGGGACTCAAAATGTAAAAGGATAGGAGCACTAAGAATGGGATGCCCTATGATCCAGTAATATAGTCCAATCTCAATGCTCTTGTCCTATAGGCTTGGGACCTAGGGGAATAAGATTGAAATAGGAAACATTGCTTAACTAAGGTGTAATGACTGATAAAAAGGTTCTTGATGACTGGTTATGGAAAAAATAGTGACTCAAGCAAGAAACAAGACCAAGATAAGTAAAACTAAGACATGGCTAATGTGGACAAGGTTCATATTCTCTATTTAGAGTCTCATATGAAAATGACTATGAAAATACATGATATGTGTGGTTGCTTAACCAATTTAGGGTGTATATAATCTCCTATTACACCTTAGTGACATGTGATGAGATTTGAGTGGGGCATATGTATACACATATTATTTTCAACCTTTTATCAAATACTGATGCTTTACATCTTGCAAGAACCTATTAAGACTCAATCTCTTTGAGTACATGCCTTAAAGGGTGCATCAAGAAAGGGGTGGGTATACCTTTGGTACTTCAAAATATTATTTTCCCTTATTGCCACATTATTACCAATCCAACTAGAACTTCAAACCATTCCCTAAGCTATTATTCCTCCCTTGCAGACTCCTCCAATCTTTTTCCTATTTCCACCCTTATTTTCCTCACCTTGACCCCCTTTATCCATTTGAATATACTAGGTCAACTGGGTCAACATTGTATGGTTTTTATCCTATGATTACTATATAAGGTTGATTGGGTTGACCCTTTACTATTTAAGGTATTTTCACTTTGAGTTTTGTCAGCCCTTCGATTGACCTAGCTCAAGCCCTAGTGATTTATCTTCCAAAAACATATAGGGTCAACTAGGTTGGCCCCATATAACTAACATATTTAGAAGGATTTAGGGTGAGATATAATCATAAATACAAGATCATTTCATCATTATTTCAATATGCAATCAAGAGTTATTATTTGATCACACTTCTTTAGAATCTACTCTTCCACCATTCTACTTGAGGATTCTTAGCTTAGGGTTTCTACTTAGATAATCTAGTCTTTTGGATAAGCCTTGCATGATTTGGCCTTTCTTAGTTATCCTTAAAACCCACTATAACCTCTTGTGAATCCCCATTTGCCAAGGGAGAGATTGAGTCTTGACGGATTCACATTCAGGTAAGTATATTCTAACTTTGTTCTGCTCTCTTTAGTAGATAGAAGTAGCATTAGTATTGGCTCTGATAATATTAATTTTCATATTCCATGTATTATGGTCTTACTCATACTTATCTTAATTGAGATTCTCTTATACACGTTTTGATTTCTTTACTAATCCATCATATTGTGCCATAAGCTTTGGTGTGCACTAGATTAGATTTAATTTATTATTTATCAGAATAGAGTGAACATTAAACCTAAGACTCTTTTAGGGTTGTTACATGATTGCTTTATACTTTAGGATTTATAACCATTCATATCATGGTGTATTATGATAAGTGATCCCCTAATTGGGTCTAGCAGATCCCCATATTACTCATGACCATGCTTAACAAATGTATTCCCAATCAAAAGTGTAGGTATGCTCTATCTTCTCTAAGCTAGGATGATTTATAGACATGATGCATTTATGATTGCATAGACAAGTGACTCCATATCCAAATGGACATCATTATGCCACTGGTCTTGGCATAGTAAACATACCACCCTTGATAAATCACCAATAATGTCGACCATTTTGACCACAAGTCAAAATGAGTCAACCCCCTAAAGTCCAAAACTTGGTATAAGGGTATAATATAATGTCATAGGGTATTTCATAATCAATTTTATATGATTTAATGTCTTATTAGCCTTGTTAATAGTCTAATTTAGTCCATATGTCATTTTGTGTCATTTAGGGGTCATATGTGGGTCATTAAATGAAGTGGTATGGTTGTCAAGGTGTCCATGTGTTCCAAACATCCTTCCAATTTCCAATGTGTCATATTAATTTTTATGAATGTTAGTACTAACTAAAACTTGTAAGTTCATAACTAAAAATAAAGAAAGTAAGTGGAAAAGAAGGAGTTCCAAAGGTTGTATAGACCATGAGGAGAGTTTAATGTGAGAAGAGATTTTGGGATGGCTCCTCAACTTCCTTGGATTCATTAAAATCCTTTTCATGATTTGGAATCTCCAAAATTGGAATAAATTATTTTATCTCTTCATCACTTTATTATGTAATAAAAACTAGTCAATATGTCTTTGGATAGTAAAATCAGTATGAGGACTTACATGTTGATAGCTCTTGGTGGTGGATAGTAAAATTATCTTATTTTTCATGTTTGGATTGGGAGTAATTATGACCTATACTTTATGAACCATCCTTAACAAGTTGATTGTCTGGGTTTGCATGATAATCCCCACACCCTATAGGTTTTTCCTATGTTTGATCATGTCCAAAAAATACAAATGATGAAATAGTTTCCAAGGGATGTGAACCTCCTTCTCAAATGTTTTACATTTTTGGTTGCATGTTTGGAAGTGTTATGATGAGTTCAAATCCCTCAGGTTGTAAGTTGTTGCTGCTAGTGAGGTTGGAGTCAATTTTCATCAATTGTAGAGGGTATATTTACCTACAATGGATTCAGTTAAATGTGACATGTTTCATGAATCTAAAATTTCATGAAAATATCCTTATTCCCATTTTCAATATCCAAAGCTATCATCATATGAGTTTTAGTCAAGAAGGGCAATCACCATCAACTATTTGCATGATTACTCTACATAGTCATCTAAATGAAGTGTTTCAAGATTTGATCATGTTCATGGGGAAGTGAAATTCATAAATATTTTTAAAATCTTATTTTAGTATGATAAATCAATTTAAACCTTCTAAATTACACACAATCATATATATTGAGATGTACACCTATAGGTTCCTACATAAGGGTATCGAGTTAAAATTAGATTTGAAGCTTGTTTTAAGCATGAAAAGTTGTAATAATTAATTTGAACACCCTTGAAAAGGTTTGGAAATTTGTTTTAGGCTCACATTCCAAATATATAGCTCATATCAACACTCATTGCCTTGTCTGTAATGTCAAAACACACCTAGAAGAGACTAAGAAACATTGTGTTGAGAGCATTATATATTGATTAAAATATTTTAATATGTTAAACATTCATTTGATTCTTTAGATAAGGTCTAAACCTGGTTATAAGCCTATACATCATGCATACTGCCTACAGTCTCAACTTCACTAGCCTACAACTTGAAATGTCCACCTAAAAATATGTGAGGGTTGGCATGTAGGAAGTTAACATGTTTACACACCTTCATGAAGTTTGGATAGTTTAATTATAATATTAGAAACATGTTTGAGACATTAGGTAGGAAATAAATTTGGAGGAACTCATGTTCAAGTGAAGGACTAAACTTTAGGGATAAGTTCTCTAAAAGTCCCAAACTAGATCCCTAAGCCCTTTTGAAGCTACCATATGATGAAATAGCACAATGCCTAGATGAATTTATATACACCCACCTTGTAGACCTATCCTAGGGTCATATCCTTGAAAAAAATTAATGAATGTGTGACTAGAATAGAGTAATGTTTGAAGGACTCAAAGTTGTTAATTTGTTCACTAAAATTTGGTAATGATGTCTATAGGATTTGGGCTTCAAAGTGAGCTCTACACCAAAAGTTGAAATATGGATGCATGTATCCATGGTAATTGGTTATAAGAAATTTAGGAGCACATAAATGATCCAAAAGTCATCAATAATGTTTTAATTCTATGGTTTTGACCCCATCAACACCTATAGGTGTTATTTTCCTGAGATAATTGACCTATAGTTGACTGTGGAGTCTTACAAGTCGCTGGTATGATCTTAATCATGGAAACCTACAAACATGAACATTTGAAAAATCCATAAATGATTCAAAAAAATTTATAAGGATTAAAGGGTAGGTTTCATAGAGTTTAATATATATATCCACCTATAGGAATCTTGTTTTACTCCAAGATAGTCAATTGTAGTTGACTATGGTATGATAACAAGCTAAGAAATGGTGCTCTTGATGATTGGAATGGTTGGAATATGAGATGAATAGATAAAAATGGATTAAAAATGACATTAGAGACTCTATGGAGATATATAACCACTATTTTCAAGGTTCAATCAAGAACTAACACCTACAGGTGTCTTCCTCAAACAAGAAAACATAGTCAACAGTCCATACCCATCAAGTACAAGTTATGCTATGGAGAGGTTAGCAAGGGTTGAAATGATATATGTGTTTTTAGGTAATTTATAGTGTTTTATACACCTAAAATTACTCTTATAACATGGAAACAATGGAATGAGAGATTCTAACAATGCAATCCACAATTCACATTCAGGACCTTATATACAGTGAGCTTGCCCATGAGTCTATTTTAGGTTTTGATGCATTTTAAGGGTCTAATGATGTGATAAAGAGCTGAATTTTTTTGAAGATAATTTAAATAACTTGGATAATCTCATAAAACAATCACTTTTGATGATACAATAGGGGAAGTACCCTCTATTTAGTCTTAGATAGAGGGTACTCCCCTAGGATGCAAACGTGCAAACATTAAATAAAGGTGATAAGAAGGAAGGTTGAGGGTCTATAAAATATTGTAAGAATATATATAATATTTATAAAGGAATTTAAAAACATAGGTAAACCCTAAAATATATTGGAAACATGCCAAAATGGACTAGATTTATAAGTATGCAGGTAGACCTACTTGGTCTAGATTAGGCCTAAAGCCCTATAGGGGTATGATTTCAATTTTAGCCATAGGTGAGAATTAAAATTAATTAAAAAATGTTAGTTAAATATTCTAGTATGTATAATAATCCATAGATAATCCATTTTTTTCTTAAGACCAACTCAAGCCTATGCAGAATGAAAGACAATGCTTGAGAGGCTAACTTAAGATGCTCATACATACTTGAAGGTTTTGAATGGGAGTATAAGGAGTTTTTTGATGTTAAATGAGGTATTAAAAAATAACCTTGTGGAATTTTTTATAGAATTGGATGTTATAAGTGTATGAAACATCCTTTGAGGGTAAAAAGTAACCTAAACCCTTTAAAACCCTTACTAAGGACCTAATTGGGAAAATAAGGAAGGAGATGTATCCAAATGACATAAATTGGATTGGTAAGTGGTTAAATGTTGTAGAGGATTATCCAAGGCAACTCCCCATCAACTTGAGTGTTGTCCTACTTGTATAAATAAGTAATAAATTATATTTCTTTGACTATTTTTAGTGTCTTATATTTATGGGAGGGTTTTAAAATATTCAATAAAATTTGGGAGAGATATTGAGACTTAATATAGCATATGGTATCAATTTAATATAGTATAATATCTCAAAAGTGTCTCTACAAGTGCCTTCATCTTAACTAATCAAATTTGGTATAGTGATCAAGCTAGTGAGAGACTAAAAACTTTAAGTGAGAGGATTTTTGAGGACCACCTAAGGAATATAAGGCCATGAGGTGTCCTAAAAGGTTTCATTCACTCCTATATATGGAACATATTAGAAAACTAAAGGTAACCTTGGTGCCAAGTGTGCAAGGTGAGTGAAAGAGGAGTTATTTAGACTATAGGTAGTGATAGCTCATGTCTAGAACAATATTGATGATTAGGGATGAAACCAATGCATGTTTTAGAATGTACATAACCCACTAATCTTAGTTAAATCATCACATATATCCTAGTTAGTTGTGGATATTCCAAGAAGGCCAAATGATGAAGGCAATTTTATGAACAAGCATGATAAATCCTACACCAAATTTCAAGAGTTTCATATTTTAAGGGACATTTTTCCAAGTATACATTGCATGGTATATTCCATATTTCTCTCTCATACATGTGTAACTCATTTTTTTAGCATGATATATGTCCTAGTGACTCTTGGACTTCATTCTCTTCTCCTCTCTCTCTCCAATTCTATAAGTAGAATCCATTTTGGCTCTTGTAGACTAATCTATCACAACATGTATTTCAAATCCCTAATAAAATGACATTGTATTTTGACTTTGAAAAATTAATACAATTATTTTTTTGATTTCATGAACATTTGTCTAAGTGTGCAAATTGATGTAAGTTGAAGTTATTGATAATCTTCTATCCTTATTTTCCTTATCCTCTCATGTTTATGCTATAGTTCCTATTCTAACATGTCATACAGAGTGTATTAAATTATGTTATGAAACTTTAAAGTGTAAAATTATTCTTGGAGTGTGAAATTTTCCATTTGGTTGACTTACCTTATGTTTCCTCATGCATATCACCTCTATATTGAAGCACCTATGTTACAATCTTATAGGACTTAGAAGCTAGTTGGTATGCCTTGTTTCTTAGTGAAATAAATATTATGGTCAAGTGTAAATCATATTGGTGTATCAACCCTTTATATTAGTTTCAATTAATGAAACTTATAACTCTTTTCTCCACAAGCAACTAGTTAGTTAGGTGATAAGCATTTCAAGGTATATTCAGGGAGCTAGCCCTTAAACCTAGAGGTCTACTTCTACCTGTAGGTAAACCCATATAGATTTAAATATTCCAATGTTTCATAAATATGGAAGAGGCTTGAACACCCTTCTCTAGGGTGTAATATTTGGTGACAACAATCTATCTAGACCAAACTTCCTAGTTTTGTATTTCCCATTCTTCATACTATTATAGCTAAAAAACTAATCCCTTATTGCAAAAAATATTTCAAGGGTTCACTATTATATTTTTAGGAAATAATTTACCTGTATTTCACTCCTAAGTTTTGAAATTCACAAATCTAATTTAAATCCACATTTATATATGAAATTGTCTAGTAAAGTCATCTATGTTATAATGAATTTTATGACCTTATTTAAAATATTTAAATTCTCAATATCTATAGAATATAGTTTATTTTAAAATAATTACCAAAATGACATGTTGGGCCCCAAATTAATTTAAACTATTGATTTGTGGTTAATTGTGTGAATGCAATTGATTATCATATTATATTATGTTAAACACATTTTTAAATATGAAGTTTGCATTATGATCACTGATAAGTACTTATAATTTGGATTTGAATTCATTATAGATTATGATGCAGATAATGACTGGTCATGGAATATAAACAAACCCATAGAGGGATAAAATAAATCATGTATGAGTCTCAAGTAGTTTAAATGATTTAATCTACACATAAGACTTGGTAATGTTATCTTCAAGTATGGTTTTGATAATAGTGCTCATTGTTGATATTTATTCACTTTGAGGTTTATAAAAAAAAATCATCACCATTGATACTTGAGTTGAAGAGAAATATATTCACTTATCATCTTGGGATATTAATATCAAAGTATTGGTTTCTATTTGAAATCAAAATTCAAAAAATGTAAACTAAACTCTAGAATTATATCTAATATCTAAAGCCTAAGGTTCTATTATAGTCTATCCTAAATACTCCTCTAAGGTTCTATTATTTATATTATTATATAAAAAATCTATCAATATAATAAATTTTGATAAATTTTATACTCTGTGCAAGGTAAATTTTGAGTTCAATTAAAATCCATGTTAGATAGATACTTTGGAGAATAATATTTTCTTTATAGCCTTGCTATTTGTCTTATTCACATCACATAAATGCATGAGTTGATGGAGTTTGGTGCAAAATGATAAGTGTGAGATAGATAAAGTTTATTTATAAAATTGTAAGACATGCATAAAGGAATTCAAACATCACTAAATTTGGTAAGAAACATAGTAAATTTAACATTTTTTAAAGTTAATGAATCCAACTAGAAAACTAAGCTCACATTTTATGTGTAGAGGGTATTGGGGTATAAGTAAAAACTAAATATTGTGTTTCAATTGGCATCATCTACCAAGATTATATTGGAAGCCAAAATTTATCATTCTTTTCTTCTAAACCACTAAGAGCTTTGGAAAGTTTTTGTTGAATCTAGACACATTTCAAATATCTACAATTAGGTTATAGTGCAATATAGTGTTTAAAGTTGGTTACTTTTTTCACTCATATCTCAAGAAATTAGGAGTTTATAATATAAGTATGCATTGGTTTATTTTTAGGTTTGTGTGAAATGACTTGATATTAAAATAAAACTTTCATTATCTCATGTTTGATTCAAGATAACAATAATATTATTACTCCGATGAATATATTTGAGGATAAAATTTATAGCTTGTCTTGAAACAATCATTTACATTATTTTTATTTTAAGGACATAGTTGAAATATGGTAGTTTTAAAATATTAAAATATGAAAATTTATAGTTTAAATTTTAAAATTTAATTTTTTTTATAGGTACACCATTATCTCATTATTTTAACTCATTAGGTTTTATATCTTTTATCAATTATTGAAGGCATATTCAATAGTTATTTTGGGTTTTAAAGTATTTGGTTTGTATATAATTTTTAAATACATAGGTTTTATTACATGATAATAGATTGGAAATACACTATTAATTAATATGGTTTAGTCAGTAATGAAACAATGTTTTTTCAAGGCCAATATCATTTTAGATATTATTGTATTTTTGATCTTTGATATTTTATTTAATTCACCATAATGATTTAAGATATGAGATGTGAATACATGTTGATGTGAGATTTATGTAACTCTAGAAACATGTACAAATGAGTGTGAATATTTTTCACATTATCCTCAGTCTATGCATAATTATATCTAATTAAATATACATTAAATAAAATGAATTATTTTATATCCAAAAATGTAAGTTCATTTTTTATAGGTTCTATGTTCAATTTCAAATTATTTTTGAATTGATGAACCTTTTTAAATATATATAATTAATAATGATTTTTAGGTCAAAGCTTGAAACTATATGTTGGTATTTAGGGAAATTCTTATAAAATGAATTTTAGTGATCTATTTATAATTTTGAATCAACATTTGCACTAAGTTGTGATGAAGATGAAAACATGGTTTTATAATTTGTGAAGATTGAGTTGTGGTATTCAAGCTCAGTGTATTCATTGTTATGTTGATAGATGAAATATCATTTTTGATTGTGTTGGTATTTTAATATACTCATATATTATATTTCATTTCATTCAAATATTTTATATGCTATATTTTGACCCTCTAAATCATTTAAGCCCCAAAATAAACAAATCCAAGTATGTAATAGGAAAATGGAGATCAATGAAAAATAGTTGAGAAGTGGTGTGCGTAATCAAAACTAATAACCCATGACTGCATTCCCAAAATAGACCAGTAGCACAATAGGTGAAAATAATAATTTTTTTTGTTGACATGGGTTAAATAACAAAATTATTGGATCAAGGTAAGTTTGAATGTGTGGACCCAAGAATTGAAACTAAAATTATAAGGGAAGATGAAAAAATTAAGGTTTGACAATAGATATGGATAAGATAATTATGAAATAATGCTGGAAGGTTTTGATAGATGGCATCAATAAACATAGAACATTTAAAATTATTAGAGAGGTAAAACAACACAATAACTATAAAATGCATGTAGTCATTAGTTAGGAAGGGCTCTAAGAAGCCTATAAAAGGTAGAGATCAAAAAAGAGAATATATTTAGATGGTCATAATAATATTATAGAGGTTGGATGGTGATTAGTTGATAAATCAATAAAAATATGAATGGTTAGTAATAAGTCATAGACTATCAAACTGTACAGACTAAGTGTTGTGTCTTTAGCCTAGATACAAGTCAGTTTTGAGACTTAGAGAAATAAAATTATAAGTGTATAAACACCTTGTACAACATATATGGTCATGTGATGTTGATAAATTAATCAATAAATCCATAAAATCAATCATATGATGACTATCTAAGTCCCTTATGGTGTTTTTAGTTTATTAGGTTTCATTATTAAAATTGGCCATGCTTAAATGATTATCTATGATATTGTTGTTAGAGAATTATTTATGAGATAATTCTTAGTATGATAAGATAGAAGCAAAAATGTGTATAAGATACTTTGGAATAAATACCAATCTATTCATTAACACACTCAACTAATCCTAACCTACTATGGTTCCTCTTCTTTATACCTTAGGTGAGTACACAAGGTTTCATTGCATGATATGTTGATGTAAGAGCTAATTTGACAAACATTGAAGAGCATAGGTGATTGGATGAGCTCAAGACTTGTAATCTAAAAGTGTAATAATTTGGTTTTGTTGATGGGATGGGTCATAGTTTTTTTCTATGATGTTGATTTAATAGAATGAAGGAATATAGAGATGGATAGTTAATCCATCATGCACTTAAATTTTGAAAAAGATTACAAATGGAAGTGGTATGAACTTAAAAATGTATTGGAGATAATTCCATCATGGAATGTCTAATATATCATGAGATCAAAATGATGTGGTATGATGAGAATAGGTAGAAATTAATGTTAAATATGTATCCTATGAAAAGGAGGGAGTTTGACTCAGGAGATGTCACAAGAACTCATAGATAATGGGAATGGCATGAGTAAGACTCTTTTGAAATAAGATTACACTCCAAAAATATACAAATGATTTCAAATGAGTAAAAGAGAAACATGGGGAAAGACATTAGAGGATCCCAAAATGGAGATCACTATGAAGAAGACACCATAAGAATTCTTGGATCCCCTTGACCTGATGCAAATGTTCATGAACTTAATTTTAAATCAAAGGAAAATTACCAAGATATTATAGAGGTGGGACATGCTAAATAATTAGTCTCATATTCACCACTTGACCTAGTGTGTATATATATCTGGTATGTAAAGTGGATATCTTAAATTATGGTATGACACTCTTGGGAGGGGTTATAGGCCTAAGATTAGTTATTCAATACATATTATATTAGTTATATATGGATTATCATTGGCAACCCTATAATAACTCTGAGAAGCCATGGATGTATTGTGTAGGCACCTAAAATAGTTTTTGAAGAAAATATAGCAATCAAAATAAGTTATGGTATAGATGCGCCCTTAGGAAGTGTGTTGATGATACATATTTTGTAGGCACCGATCACATCTATGCATGTGTTAAATATATATTCTAAGATGATCCTAATATTAATTAAGAAATGTAATGCTAAGGATGACATTGAGAATATTCATAAGTGTGAAATATTTTAGTATTTGAAAGGGATAAATTTACCTAAAATGAGTTTAGTAAAACTTGATACCACCCTATTAGACCACTGGCATACTTGGTATATGAATTTGGATCCTATTCAGATAATTATCAACATTGATTTCTTGAAGGATGCATTCCTAAAATAAGTTGACATCAAATAGGAACCAAGAGAGAATTTCCACACCTATGGTGCTAGGTTTAAGACTGTAGTGTCTAAGATATCGTATGTACTTCACCCTATGAAACGTGATCAATGGTTTATGGGTACAATGATTGTTTCAATATGATGTGCCATTTATATGTAGATATTTTATGAACCCTCAGAGGCACTAGATTATGCACTAAGAGCCCATGATATTATCATGGAGGATAAATATGTCATATTATTGATGGATATATAGGTTGTAATGATGGATTTTATTATGTATAATATTATTTCCAACTAGGCACATAACACACACCCTAGTTTGTGGTGCATCGACTATAAAGTGGGGGGGACATAAAAATAACTACCCTAGGCATAGTGTGCATAACTTGAAAACCTAATGTGATGTTTACCATGAGGTCCACATACCCATTACTACCCTATTTTAAATTTCATAACTAAGACTAAGGTGTATTTGTATTGTAATATACATGATTCCTTCATGTACAATATTATTTATTATTAGGTGATTGATGAATTCTATGAGGCATGAAAACATGCCACAAAACATATTATCATAGGAACCTCAAGGTATGGGCCATAAAAACTTAGTTATGGTACCTCATAATACAAAATGGAAACCAAGTTCATCCTAGAGAATTTGTTATTGTATTTTTTTCTAAGAAGAGCAATATTTTACAAGTATGGTACGAGGATCAATAACTCATTCCTAGGAGGAGGTCAAAATATGAAACTTGATCAACTAAACCTGATGAACATGATGGAGTAGTTTATAAAGGTAGAAATGGAATCTAAACCAAAATTACCTACTAGGGTAAAATGAGATACTTGAGAAAGCCAAAGAATAACTGATCTGGATACTGAAAAAGTGGGATAACTGTCCAAAAAATGCATTTCTAATCAAAGATTAAAACATGAAAATTATAAAAATAAGCTAAGAAAATAGGATGGGGTAGGTCTCAATGGTAAAACATAAATTAAAATCAAAGTGATCCCTAGAAGATACTATAAAGAGCTAAGAGAGTAGGTAAGGGATCCATGTGAATGTAAGTGTAGCAAAATTCCACTTCACAGCCAAGTGTTATATATGAAACTTTATTGTTAAGATTTTGTTGTCATAATGGGATAGGTATCAACATCCTAAAAGGAAAAGATATTTATATGACCTCTTGGAGGAAGATAAAAGATCTAGGAGAGGTAAAATATCCATGTTTCAAATTCAAATTGGGAGTTCAAAAATACATTTTTATGCTAAGTGTAAAATACAAAGTTAACTCACACTGACATGGTATTTCAAATGGTGATGGTTTAGAGTCTTAGTTTGACATGAAAACTGAGATGGAACACTAAGGAAATTATTTTCATTTAATATTTCACCCTATATAGGTTTTTCAAGCCTTCTTTATATTGAGTGAAACATTGGATTACCTCTAAGCCTATGGGTTACCTATAGTAGAGGTAAACCTCTAGGTTCAAGGGCTAGTCCCCTTGATTAGTATTTGATATCTTGTCACCTACACTAATTTATTTCTTAGATTAAATGGGATATAAATGAAAAATAATTAACCTGTTCTAATAATATGATAAACTAGATTGATCTCCAATAGATTATCATACAATTGCACTATGAAAAATGATTCACAATACTAGTCCAAATAGGCTATATTTATCTAACATAAGTATTTCAAACATAAAGGTGATATGTATTTAAATTATCAAGGTGAGTGAATAAGAGGTTATATTGTAGACACTAATTCTAAGATTTACACTTAGAGATAGAAAAATACACTAACTACACTTCATGTGACTTGTTAGAGGGAGAACTACCTACACCAAACATGAAAGAGTGAAGAGGACACACACATATATATATATATATGTGTGTGTGTGTGTGTGTGTATCACTTGTCATTCCACTATGAAATAATCCACACACTTAGAAAATAAGTTATGAAATAAAAAATAGAGTGGAAATATTTATTTCAAATGTAAATATAGTATTCAAACCATCAGGGCTTCACCATACTAGGTGTGGATCTTTTACAAATCTAAAAAGGCTTGCATATATAGAACATATGAGAGGAGAGATAAGAGAAGTAGAAAGGTCACAAGAACAAATGTCATTACTTAGAAACCAATTATAATTTAAGATAATGGAGTGGGAAATATGTCATGGAGGTCCTCTTAGATAAATTTCCATCACAAACATGATATATCCTTCAAGTTAACATATAATCACTCCATAGTTCTTATTTTAAACTACCCTCATGATGACGAGTAGTCCATCTCTCTTGAACTACCTTATAAATACCATAGGAGTCATTTTCACATATTTATTGACATTGGAATTTGAAAAAAAGATAGTGACAGTCATTTACACCTATCAAAATGATGAACTCTCCTTTTTCACTTGTCATTCACTATCTGTAGTCATTCACTAGCTCTCTAGGTCTCAATTCCCACACTTGTCACTTAAGTGGCTTAAAATTGATCATGGATATTCATTGTAGGGGTGTTATAAAATTTATAATCCTGATTTGTGTTTTATTCTATCAAATATACCTCAAGATATTTAATGTCACTCTCCTCACCATCACACTTAAGAAGTCACTTTGCCTTTTCATTGTGTGTCTAAGACTACCTATAATGAATGTATTAGAATATAGGTTTATATGCCTATATAAAGTGAGAGATGATCATATGGAGTTATTAAAAGTCCTTAAACACCTTCCATAATTATCTTCATTCATCAATCCCTTTTTGAACCTATGAAACACTTCAAAACCTATAGAAAACCCAAAATTAGGTATATCCATACAAGTGATAGTATGTATCAACTGGGTATCAAGGATCCTGGGAGAGTTCTAAACATTTTAAAATCACTTCCAAGGCCAATTTTCAACCTATAAATTCATAACTCTCTGTATTTCTCCATTGGGTTCAAATGAGGGTTTTAGGAGGTTTTAGGTCTCTTAACTTATTAACATTGATTCAAAAAACTTAGATGATCAATCCTTAAAAAAATCTCACAAATTTGAATTTTAGGTCCCTCCTGAGTTACCCTTAATTTATTGAGGTACAATTCACACCATTAATGTAGATATAAGTAGATGAAGTTGGCTCTCAAGATCTTATAATGTATTCTGAGTAGACCTAAGACCAAATTAGGCCAAAATAACCAACTTGAGCTATTTATATACAAATTAATAGATATTACTAGTCCTAAAATCCCATATAAAGATTATCAAATGAATTAGGAAAGTCATATGGTATTGTGAACCAAGTTAGTCACCCTGAGGGTTAAGGCCTAGTTCTTGGCCTAATAAGCCTGAACTATGTATCTAAGTATATAACCACCTCTGAATGTTTCCAACAATTTCATATGCTTATTATCATTCCTTACTCCTCATATCAACATTTTACCTCATTATATAGTTCTTAAAGACTCTTCATGTTATCCTTCCAACCTTCATATACTAAACTTGCAAGGTGGTCTTGACATTGGAGTACCCTCTATCTAAGACAAAATAGAGGGCATATCCCTTATTTTTTTGACCAAAGTGAGATTATGGATGTATTTATTAGGTCATGAATATGATATTTAACAATTTTAATAACTTGATCATGTACCAAGACCCCTTAAAACTTCAAATTACTCAATATTGGCTTATATGATTAACTATGTGTAGGATTTTTATGCAGAGTTTGACTTGTTCTATCTTCACCTAAGTTAGAGTGTTTGGGTCTAGGGATAACATGGAGACATGTTTTAAAAATTATGATAGTGGAATATATATGTTAGTCCCATTACATAATTTTTTTGACCAAATAAACTAACATCTTTCATGAGTTTAGGCTAGTCTACAGATTGTGTATAAAATTTATATTGACTATAGGTTGAGGTTTTTTTGAAACTTAGCTTAGATCGCTCCTTAATCTATTTCCATATCTCTAAAGACATCATATAATGTGATTATATCATTATGTAAGTGATTTATACATTGTCACCCCTATTTTACCAATATCTACCAATCAAACCTGTGTTCTCCATTAGCATGAGCTAGTCTATCTTCTCAGTCAAACTGTAGGTGCTCATTTGGGTATAAGTTAGAGGTTTCATGAAGGTGAAGATATAGTTAAACATTTTAATCACATTATAGTTGTCATTGTAGTGTTCTAGGTTCATTTGGCTTAAAAGACACTATAGTTATTCAATGTCCAAAATGGAAACTTGATTGAGTTTGAACCCATAATAACCATAATATTCACTTTTATAACAATTAATTTCATTTTGGGAAGTGACATCTCCATCTAGACTAAAATAAATAAAAAACATCAAACTCATCTAGATCTCATAGGTACTCACCAATAAATGACACTTTGTGGAATAGAGTCTCTTCTTCAGAGAAGTTAAGGTAAATGTTTCCACTTTGAAACTTTTATCAACTCTGACTGACTATATATTATGTGATGGCTCTAGGATAAACACTATGAACCCTGAATTACTTGATAACTCCATTCAATTCATGAAATTGTACATAACCTATTTATTTGGCTTTAGATAGCCTATCCATCTTCTGTACATACCTATAGGTGGTTGTCGATGATTGTGTATAATATATCTATAATCAGCCCTTATTCAGTGTCTTAGAAATCCAATTCAATCAATCTCTATGTCCTTAAATGTGAAAAATGGATAATACATGCTCTGAGGGAGGTTAAAACAACTTGTTAGCCTTAACCCTCACTGACTTATAGAGATATAAACTCTACACCTATGGAAACCTTGTTTTATAGACCATTGAGTATTTACTTCTATCTCAATGATATGGTCCTACTTATGTCCTCATGTTCACATGTTCAAAATATATTGAAAACCATATTATAAGGATGATTATACTCTTCAATATCATAAAAACCACCCAATTTTCTAAATTCAATGCAAACATAAAATAAAACTAAAACCATTGGGGATATGCAAGAAATTTAGAGTCACTAACATTCCTATTCATGGTTCATGAAGCATAAAACACCAAACCAAAAAATATTACCGTGGAAAGGAAGGCCATAAATTATACTATCATCTACCAAGTGTACTCATTTAAATTCTCCTCTTCCTATCCTTACTAAAGGAAAACTATTGAACTATTTGACCTTGTCCAAGAGAGTGATGGAGGGGGAGAATTGGTTGTGATCAATTTTGGGTATATCAAATCTTACCAATCCTAAAATTGAACTATGTGGATATAAAGGGACCCTCCTAAAGTCTTCACACATGATAAAACTATATTGTAGTCCGTACAACAATTAAAACTCCCTTTCTTCAAGTGATCCTATTTATTTTAATGTTGAATGTGAAAAATTCAATTTAAAAACTAACTTATTTTACATATTCTAACATTTGGGGTGTTAGGTTGCACTTTGACACATTTGTCCTCTTGTGAAAAATATAAAATTTCATTAAATGACCCAAAAGATGGCCTAAGATGACATAAGACCAACTTAGATAAATATGACCAAGGTAAAACATATTATGTGACTTAAATAATGACCATGTAACCATTTTGTGACTTAGGAAACCCTTTTAAAGTTTGAACATTCAAGGGGAGTTGACTCAATTTGACCTAGGGGTAAAATTAGTCATCATTTTGGTGATTTCATATGGGTAGCATGTTTTCTATGTTAAAGATAAGTTGCCTTCTCTTATCTATTTGGTTATGGAGTCACCTATACATTATACTTGACATTGAAATGCCTTTGAAAGGACACCAAATCATGCCAAACACAACAAGGAAAAAAACACACAAAGGAAAACAAAAGACAGACACACACACCTTTGTTCTCATTAAGACTTAAGGTAAAGCACACACAACAACTCAATAAAATCACACACCTATCCTAGTATGTACAAGAACTCAAACACCTAAGGTGAAGAACAAATTCATCATTGCTTCAACTAGGGTCAAAGAAAATACTCCTAGTATAGTTGTTGTTGCATGAAAATAATCCATCATATGAGGCATATTTATCAGTGAACACTTGCTTATGGACATAGTCAAATGATTTATCATATTTTAAGATTTTGTTAGCATCAAGTTTGTCTTTTGGATCTCTTATGAACACTCCATCTATCTCTCCAAGAATCATTTTTGAGCTTGTAGCTTGCTTAACTTCTATCATGTTCAATTGACACCTCTCAAAATAAATCTGAGGAGTCATCAAAGTTGTCTCAACTTTACCTTCTTATGAAACATGATGCATTTTATGTATACAACCATCAATATTGTTCTCTTACTTCTCCAACATGTCTAAAAGTGATTTAACTCAGACTGAGGTTTGGATTTCTCTTCACCTAGACACATTTCTACCTTTGATTCATTAGATTCCTTCATGACTATAACCTTATTGATAGTGGTTTGAAATTCATTCCCATACTCAATAGGACACTCTCTTTCATGTTTTTAAAATCCATCAACACCATTTTTATCAGATTCATTATTTTTAGGAAGGGGAGTTAACTTACTCAGTTGTTTAAACTCTTGAACTATGGCATTGAATTATTGTCATAGATAATCTTCCTCTTTATGACTATAAAATTCATGGACTCCTCCATCTTAGTCAAATATAATGGAATTTTATTCTTTATTATAATTATCTAACATACTTTTAAAACCATCACCATCATGCATATTAATAAGGTAATCACTCTCAATAACTTGTTGAAAATAATTGTCAAGACTTACCTTAGAATGTTCAACACCTTCCTCATGGATGATGTATGTCAGAATATCTATTACTTCAATAAAATTATATGTATCATGTCCATAATTATCAGTACCATAATAATATAGGAACATATTAGAGATACCCTTAGTTTTTTATGATTTTCTATCATCCATAACATGCTCTTCTTGATCATAGATGGTGCAATTCAAATTAGAACTCACTTCTACATATGGCTCAATATGAAACTTGGCCAATGGCTATGTTCTAATAGTCACCTTTGATCCATACCTTATTTTTAAATCTAATAAGGACCAATAAACTGAGATATATCCTCCTATTTTAGTGGTGAATTCCCTTGATAGGAAGATAGCAAGGTGAGTAGGCAGATCTACCTCCACTATGTTTTGGAGGATTGGAAAGCTTGGACAGTCATGTAAGAAAAATCTCAAAATTTTGATGAACCCTAATAACATAGTTGGTGTCCCATAAATTTTTAGCACTCCCTTATTATATGTCTGATATTTCAAGCCCAACTTGTCTACTACAAGTTTGGGTATAACTAAGGTACTTTCCCCACTATCCATAATGCAATTGTGAATAAGTTTGTCTCCCATAATGAGAGTGAGGTAGAAGGGTGGGAGATTTTTAGATTTTGTGGAGAGTTAAAAATTGTGAGTAGGAACATTATTTAGGTATATATCACCATATATTGATGTTTGAGGACTGATGTGGATTTGGGGCAACTACTCTTGAAGTAGCTCCTTTTGACCAGGCATATAGAGCACTTCCCAAAGAGAGAGACTAGTCTTAGCATTATTCAAGGAATAAATGATATTAAAAAAAGTAACACTCAACTTTTATTACATTATTTAATGAAAATAAGTGCCTTGAGCTTGAGTTAATGGATCACTTTGAGTCACCCTTCTCACATTCTAATTTTCAATAGGTGCAAAAGTTATAGGAGTTGACATACTTGCATTCACACCTTAATGCCTTATAGGAGGGTTATTTATACTTGTGTCAAAAACATAAACATATTCTAAATATTTCCTATTTGATGTTATATTAGCTACATTGATGTACCTTGGTTTTGGATAAATGTATCTTCTACTTGAAAGTTTTCAAGGATCACTCTTTGAGGCTGCCATCCTTCATTTATTTCTACTTGCATGAAGTTTCCATATTCTAATGTCATTTGAAGAGTAGGTCCTCCTTGAGATACCAAATATTTCCATTCACCTTCATTGGAATCCATATACTATCCTTGAGGCTATCATTCTTATCCTTAAACCAAGTTAATATGGAATGGAACCATGGATCTTGTTTTGGGAGTAGAGGTTGGATTATAGGCATTGGGTGGCCTATTGAAGTCAGATTAACATTGTCCCATCCCTTGATCATAATATTAAGGTGGGAACCTACTTGATTATGGAGGATAGGGTTAGGGGTTTTGGCTAACTCCATATTATAGATTTATTTTCCTAACTTGAGGTTCTAAGTCTTTAGATATTGCCTCCCAATAAATGGTATATTTTGACTTATTTTGGGTAGCTCTAAACTTGTTTTTTGAACTTGGAACTAGATTAATACTTGGAGATGTAGAAGACATGTTAGGTAAAATAGGCATAAATACTTTTGGAGGGAGTTTACCAGCTTTTATTAAACCATTATTATCTCTAATGGCAATGTCATAGGATTAAGGCAAAGTGTTTACACCCATGGAATACAACATGATAGTTATATAATATTAATAGCTCTTAGGTATCTAGGGAACATAAAACTTGAAGGGGTGTCATGAGAGGTGGTAGCCTATACCATGTTCTTTGAAACATCTCATTAAAGTCATGCATAGTTTATTTAGGACCTATTTTAATTACATAAAGTTAATGAATGAGTTATGTGTGATCACTTTTGTCTTCAAATATTTGGGTCACAAACTTTAAAAACTCATCCCAAATGGTGATACATCCTCCTAGTAATGTCATATACCAATCAAGGGCTTTTCCCCTAAGAGACATGGCAAGTATTATAACTAGAATGTTAACTTCAGTGACATTATGAAAGTTTTAGATGTTAGAAATGTCCCTAATATGCTCACTTGGGGTGATAGGACCTTCCCCATTGAATGTGGGAACACTCTTGTTGGAATTAGGAGGGATATCATAATATTCTTTGAGGTGTATAGGATTTTTAGTGTTAAAGGCTAGGAAAGCATGTTGCCTAGCCATATTATCCTCAAGTTCCTCTTCACTCTCTTGATCTTCTTAGCTTGAAAAGTTTTATTGTTATTCAAAATATAAGATAGGTTGAGGATGTTAAAATTCAAGAGGAAGTTCAAGTTAAAAGAGTGGATTTATAGGATTGTTACCTCTACTAGTAGTTGATCTAGTAAGGACCATGAAGTAAGAACAAAAGAAATGATAAAAATTGGTCTAAAACTAGATATTACCTTCAGTAGAGTCACCAAATGCTGAGTATAAAACACATATGTAGTTGAGATGTTGTCAAGACCAGCATTCACCTTAACAAGATGTACTTGAGACAATTTCCCCAACAAGTGTGCCAGAACTATTGTCACTCAATATTTCACCCTATAGATTTTATTCAAGACTTATCTATATTTAGTGAAACATTGGATTACCTTTAGGCCCATGGGTTTCTTATAATAAAGATAAACCTCTAAGTTTAATGGCTAGCTTCATAGATTAGTCTTTGATAGATTATAACCTAAACTACTTGCTTACTTAGATGAAAAGTGATAAAAGGAACACAAAAGTAACCTATGATAATGAGGTGATATACCATATTCATATACACTAGAATACCATACACTTATTCTATGAAAAATGACTCATAATACTAGTCCGAACATCCTACATTACTCTAACATAAGTATTTCAAACATGGAGGTGATATACATTACACTTCTCCAAGTGAGTGAACAAGAGTTTAGATTACAAACACTAATATTACTATTTACACTTAGAGATAGACAAATACACTAACTACACTTCATGTGACCCATTAGAGGGAGAACTACATACACCAAACATGAAAGAGTGAAGAGGACACAAGGATAGATAGTTATCAATTATCATTCCACTATGCACTAATCCATAGACTTAGAAAATAAGTTATGAAATCAAAACCAAATTGGAAATATTTATTTCAAAAATAAATATAGTATTTAAACTAGCAGGGCTTTTCCATACCAGGTGTGGATCTTTTATTAAGTTAAAAAGGCTTACATATATAGAGCATATGAGAGGAGAGAGAAGTGGAAAGGTCACAAGGCCAAGTGCCAAGACTTAGAAACTAGTTATAATTAAAGATAATGGAGTTATAAATAGGTCATGAAGGTCCTCTTGGACAAATTTACATCACAAACATGACATATCCTTTATGTTAGAATATAAACACTCTATGGTTCTTTAAAATGGACCTTATGATGATGAGTAGTCCATATGTCTTAAACTACCTTAGAACTAGCATATGGGTCATTGCCACATATGTCCTGAAATTAGAAGTTGAAAACAAGATAGTGAAAAACATCTATGCCTCTCTAACTAATGAACTCTCCTTTATCACTTGTCATTCACTATCTACAGTCATTCACTAGCTCTCTAGGTCTCAATTTCAACACTTTCCACTTAAGTGGATTGTAGTTGCTCATGGATTTTCATTTTAGGGGTGTTAGGAAAATGTAAAATCCCTTTTTATATTCTGGTATATCAAATATACCTCAATAGATTCAATGTCACTCTCCTCACCATCACACTTAAGCAATACATTTACCTTCTCACTATCTATCCAAGAATATTTGTAATGAATGGATTAATAGAGAGGTTTCCATGATTATCTAAGGTGAGATATGAGTATAGGGAGTTAGGAAAAGTCCATAAACCCCATCCACAATTATCTTCATTCATAAATCCCCTTATACACCTATGAAACACATCAAAACCTATATAAAACCCAAAATTAGGTCTATTCACACAAGTGATAATATGGATCAATTGGGTATAAATGAGATTGGGAGAGTTATAAATAGGTTAATATAATTTCTAAGGCCAATTTTCCACTTTTAGATGCATAACTCTCCATATATTCTGCATTGGGTTGAAATGAAGGTTTTAGGTCTCTTAACTTAACATTGATTCATAAAACTTAAATGCTCAACCATAAAAAAAATCCCACAAATTTGAAGTTAAATATCCTCATCAACTACCCCTAAGTGTTTTAGGCACCATGCAAACCATTCATATAGATATGAGTATATTAAATTGGCTCTCAAGCTCTTACAATGTAATCTAATTAGGCCTAAGACCAAATTAGGCCAAAATGACCAATTTGAGATATTTATCTACAACCTAATGGATCTTACCAATCATCCAATCCCATATAAAGGTTTTAAAATGAATTATGAATGTAATATGGTATTTTGAACCAAGTTAGGCACCCTAAGGGTTTAGGCCTAATAGGCTTGGAATGCATATCTAGGTATATGCACACCTGTGAATGTTTCTAACAACTACATATGCTTCTTATCACTCCATATTTATATAAACCTTTCACCTCATTATATATTTCTTAAATACTCTTCATTTTATCCTTCTAACATTCATATACTAAATCGACAAGGTGGTCTTGATAGTGGAGTGCCTTTTGTCTAAGATAAAATAGAGGTTATCTCCCCGATGTTTTTAACAAAATTGATATTATGGATGGATTTATTAAATCATGAATATGATATTTACCAATTTTAATAACTTGGTCATGCTTCAAGACCCCTTAGACCTTAAAATTCCTTAAGACTAGCTTATAGGATTGACTGTGTGCATGATTTTTAAGTAGAGTTGGGCTTGTTCTATCTTCACTTGAGTCAAAGTGTTTGGATGTATGGATAGCATGGAAACATGTTTTCATAATTATGAGAGTGACATATATATTTTCATCCCATTATATACGTTTTCCTACTAAATAAACTAGCATATTTCATGAGTTTAGGCTAGTCTACACACTATGTATAGAATTTGGATTGACTATAGGTTGAGGTTTTTTGGAAACCTAGCTTAGATCACTCCTTACTCTATTTACATATCTCTAAAGAGGTCATAAAGTGTGATTATATCACTATGTAAGTGACATATGTGTTCTCACCCATCTTTTACCACCGTCTACTAATTAGAACTATGTTCTCCATTAACATGATATAGTCTATCTCCTCAGTCAGAATATAAGTGTGTATTTGGGTAGAAGTTGGAGGTTTCCTATAGGTGAAGATATAATTTATCATTATACTCACATTATTGACTTCATCTAAGGTCATCAAGATCATATCAAACCTAGATAATCTTATCTCATGTCTTGTATCCATGTTCTCATCAATGTACTATAGTGCACAAGTTGTCATTGCAGTGTTCCAAGTTCAATTGGCTTAAAAGACACTATAGTTAATAAATTTTCCAAAATGGAAACTTATATGAGTTTAAACCCACACTCACCATCATATTCATTATTATAACAACCTCCTTTCATGTTAAGAAGTGGTATCTCCTTCTAAGGTAAAATAATATAAACATCAAACTCATCCAAACCTCATAGATACTCACCAACAGATGACACTTTGTGGAGCAAAGTCTCTTATTTAGAGAAGTTAAGGTAAATATTGCCACTTTTCTACTTTTCTTAACTTTGACCAACTATAGGTTATGTTATGGCTCTAAGATCAACACTATAAACCCTAAATTAATTGAGAACTCTATTTAAGTCATCAAATTGTACATAACCTAATTTTTGGGTTTTGGATAGCCCATTCATCCTCTGTACATACCTACAAGTGGCTGTAGGTGACTATGTATATTAGAGCTCCGATCAGTCCTTTCTTAGTGTCTTAGAACTTCAATTAAATTAGACTTTGGGTCCTTTAATGTGAAACATGGAAAATACATGCTTTGAGGGAGGTGAAAACAAAATGTTAGCATCGACCCTAAGCCGCTTATAGAGATAAGAACTCTATAACTATGGTAACATTATTCTATAGACCATTGAGTATTCACTTCTAACTGAATGAGATGGTCGTACTTATACCATCATTTTCACATATGAAAACTATACTAAAATCCATATGATAAGGATGTTAATACTCTTCAATATCACATATATCACTTATTTTCCTCAGATCAATGCAAATAGAGAAGAAAACTAAAACCATTGGGGATGTGTAGGTAGTTTAGAGTCACTAACATTCTTAGTGATGTTTAATGAAGCATAGACCACCAAATTAGAAAATATTTCCATGTAAAGGAAGGTCATAAAGGCTAACATCACCCATCAATTGCACTCACTTGAACTCTCTTCCTCCTCTTATCTATACTGAAGGAAAACCATTGACCTATTTGACCTTGTCTAAGAGAGTGATGGAGGAGAAGAAATGGTTTTTCTTAATTTTAGGTCTATTAAAACTTCCCAAGCCTAAAATTAAACTATTAGGATCTGAAGGGACCCTATTTAATCCTTCACACATTCTATAATTATCATGTAGTTCATACAACAACTAAAACTCCATTTTTTCAAGTGATCTTCTTGATTTTAATATTAAACTTACAGAATTTAGTTTCAAAATTTCCATCTCTAACATATTATGACATTTGGGACATTAGAGTATGATTTGATACATATGTCCTCTTTTTGAAACCATAAAATTTTATAAAATGACCCAAAATATGGCCTAAGATGACATAAGACCAACTTAGACAAATATGACAAAGGTAAAACATCTTATGTGACTTCACTCATGAATATGTCACTAGTTTATGACATAGGAGACCCTATGAAAGATTGAAATTGTAAGGGGATTTATCAATTTAACTTAGGGGTAAAATTAGTCAAAAACTTAGTGTGCTAAGACTAATGGGCCATGAGTACAAGTGAGATCAGAGCAAGAGGTGAAAAAAATAGAGGTTCCTTGATTCTTAAAAGAATTAGGGCTGTTGTGCAAGAAACAAAAAATGGTGAATCTATTATAAAACACTCCTAGTTATTTTGAAATGATACAAATGTGTTTATAAACCCAAAATATATGTATTAGACTATGAATTGAATGTGGAAAGGTTTGAGAGATGATAAGATAATAACAACTAAAAGACTAAATCAAACATTCTCATTGACTGGGTGTGTGCATGTGAGTTATTTTATCACTTCTTAGAACCTATAAGGACTAGATACTATGGATTTGATCATTAATCTAAGTATTCTTACCTTGATAAAAATTTTATAGACATTATTCCATTGTTAGATAGACATATATATCCCTAATAGAGTTTCCTCTAATCCCACTCAAGGCCCTAATCCACTACCAACTAGGCTAGAAAGCTCATGGTGGAGTTTCCTAAATCATGAAAAAGTGAGTTCTTAGATATTGACTTTTATTTTATTTTATTATCTTAATTTATATTTTTTCTTTCTTTTTTATCATTTCAAGTCTAATTTTGGGACCACTATAGCAAGTGAAAGGTAAACATATACATTTTTCACCCTACATATTTATCATAGTAGGTTCATCCAAGTAAACCCCAAAAACCATTAAGATGTGAATTTTTTACCTGGTTTAGAGATAATGTATTCATTGGATAGATAATTTCACCTAAATTAACCTAAATTAAAAAAATTTAGAAAACACATGATAGTTAGACATTTGAAACTAATTCATAAATAGAATGTAAAGTTATAAACTACTTAGAGAACTTATGCACTAGAACATCATTCAGGTTGCCTACATACATGCCTTCAATTATTTAATTATTTTGACCAATAAGAGAACCTAAAGGGAAAAATATGAAGGTCTAACCAAAAATAGACAAGAAATGAGGATGGACCAATAATGAAAAGTGGAAAAAGTATGGAAAATAAAATAAACTAACCACAAAGTAGGAATGAAAACAAAAAAAGTAGGTGTTCACAATTTTATTTTCATTGATGTCAAAAGGGACATAATGAGCATGCAATTAATATCAAAAGGGATATTATAGATTTCATTGATTCTTAAGGCTGAGTAAGGTGATTTTAGGATGTGCAAGGCATCCTATGAAAGGTCAAGGATGATTGG